>OVBJ01002320.1:0-18773 GCA_900406535.1 Noccaea bulbosa
TCTAAAGAACACCATAGATAAACATATATTAAATTCGGTACTTCTTAATAGTGTCTTACTGTTTTAATATATGAAACGTCGTCTAACTGGAAGAAGATGATTCGCCGTCGCTACAGCAGAGAAGGAATCAGATCGTTCTCAATTTCGCAGAAAGAAGGGTTATGCCACGTGGCTACTCTAATTGGTTTGCTGACGTGGAGACATGGGAGAGCTCTCTGAAATGCTGATGTGGATGGCCATTTAAAAATCAAATATTAAGGAACAGAAGAGTAATTATTATATGATAACTTTTTATCTTAAGTATTTTTCTTCGACGATCTTTGTTTAAAAAAATAAAAGCATATTCTAGGCATGGAGAGGCGATCATGTGATATTGGATGGGGCCAATATGGAAGACAATATCATATCATTATCTGCCTGCCCCATCCAGTTATGTCTCACCACCTATGTCCACTTCCTTAATTGTTCACATCCAACTTAATTATGCACATACGTAAAAAAACACACAATTGGACCATATATGATACTAATTTCATGGTAAACTATATATATATAAACGCGTTATTCAATTAAACTTGAATATTTTACTATTTCTTTTTGAAATAGATAAGATAATCTAGATCTTAGGATGAAACGAATTCGCATATCTTGGATTATCATGAACTAGAGCTGGTTTATGGAATGATTTGCTCGGCATTATGGTGTTGTTTGCTCTGAAATGGTGTTTGCTTTCAGAATAATAATTAAAGTTTGGCGTTTATAATTCTTTCTTACAAAATGAAAGAACTTTTGGTATCGAATGGTTCGCTTACCTTCTTGGTATGAAAAAACTTCATGTATTGTCTTGGTTTTGAATTGCTGTTGTCCAGTTTTCTTCCTTGTATTACTAATGTAAATGTCGTTTTGTTGATCGACAATGATCATATTGCAAATTGACGGGTCCTATATATCATAACAAGTTAAGACTTCAAGTTCATCATGTTCAAATTTCATTGCATATACAAGTGGATAATATAGATCGACCTCTAACATGATGCAATCTCTTTGCATAGTAAATCGTGAACCGACCTTACCACTAACGTGAACTGTTTGTTATCTTGTGTGCTATAGTTCGATGAACAGTGAAGAACGCACCGACCATGACGATATAAGAGTATGGAGCTTTATATATTTAAGCAAAAACATTAAACGAACAGCTTTTGCAAATAACATTTAAGATTAATTAAGTAATAAAAACATTTGGACAAGAACTTTCCATCGACAATGCTATTTGGAATTCGGTGGAGAAGGAAAGTGCCTTTAGTGCATATGGAATACTCGATTTCAATGTATATAGCACATTTCATGACATCTGTCCCATTTTTGAAACCTTAGTTCAAGCTTTTGGATTGATTTGATGAAAGAAAATAGCTTCTTTAAAAATACTAATCATATTATCAAGAGTGGAGATAAGATGACACATCATAAATTCACAATAATATGCAGACCAAAAATTCATTGTATACAAATTATACAAAATAAAAGCCGCGCCAACAATTAATTGATGCTAGAATATTCAAGATGAGAAATTTAGGTATTAATAAATTAAGGTTCAAAAGTAGAGAAGTCACGAATGGCAATGCGAAATAAAATGAATGAAAAAAATTAGATGCGGGACTCACATGATTTGATATTCGATAAAATAAGATTTTGTTTTGTAAAGTTGCTAAATTTCTTTTTTTTTTTTTTTTTTTTTTTTTTTTTTTTTTTTTTTTTTTTTTNGTGGGTGATCCAAAGGCTTTCTAGGCCCAAGACTAGTCCCACGAGGCCCACGGCAGTCCACGTATTCTTACCATTTAAGGCAGCCCGGGTGGCCGGGGACTCGAACTCGTGATGGCGGGCACCTCAGCTGAGGTTCCATTACCACCAGACCACGANAAAAAAAAAAAGTTGCTAAATTTCGAGAGTTACAACTAGTAATGCTGAATGACAAAACGATTATAGTAATTTGAGATTCGTATGGTCTTCTCTTTTGTTGGAAGACGATTTTCATTAAACTACATTTAACCAATATTCGGTTTAAATCGTTTGGTTTGGATCAAAAGAGTCTTCTCGTTTCATGATTTATGTATGGCCCGAGGAGCTCTCATTACGCAAAAAACACAGACTCATGAGTAGCCTTTTTCTACCAACCACTCACTTTAAAATGGACCTTTTTCTTTTCCCAATTACAAGTGAACAATTGGATCACCTAGTGTATTGCTGTTTATTCTCTCAACCAATTATGTGTCAACATTCTCAAAGCTCATTTTTAGTGACTCTCTATTTGAGTAAACAAGTATCAAGTATCCACTAAAAAATAACAGGATCTATCATCAATCTACCAAATCTCCTTCAAAATTTAAAAATAGTCATATTCACAATAATACATATCACTATAACTATAACGTTGTCATTTTGACTGTTAAAGGTGACATATAAAAGGAAATATATTTTTTTATTAAAAAAAACCACATCAAGTTTGACCAACAACACGCCATCTTTCAATTCCATAAACCCGAAATATATTAAATTATTAGGTCAGCATGACGACGAGATCGAGTAATACACCCAAATGATGTTGACATGTGTTTTTTCTGCCAAGACATTTGATTCAGACATTCGATTTTTATGATATTCATCATCCATTTTCGTAATCAGTCCCCACTCATAGTCCTTATGGACATCAGTATGTCTAGTTTATTCTGATAGATTCTTAAAAAGATCACATCTACAATAATAAGATCATATCTATAACAATAAATAGTGTGAATTTCTAAACGAGGATATTCTTTTATTAATATACAAAAGACATGGATGGCACACTCATATATGAGTGTATTTTCTTGTGTAATTTATACAAGTAACCTTATATGATGTGAAATATTATGATATTTATTGAAGAGATGTTTTATTTAGGCGTAACTAAAACTTCACTACTAAAACTCTCATCACTTATAATACTGAAGTCAAAATTTAGGACCAAAAAAAGATGTATTTTCTATGAAACAAAACGTATTAATAAAGAAATAAATCGCATATTTGTTGTGGTTGGACTGAAGTCACTGTTGCTCGTATTCTACGGTTTTAGATTTCAAGCCAAATCAACATTTCAAGATTTTGCTAAGTAAAGACAAAGCATAGAGACGTATAGATGAGCTACCTTATTTCTTTCTTAGAAATGCTTTATAAGACTATTTTTTTTTTTTACGGCACTTTCTATAAGACTATAACCAATGGGAATATGGGATCCAACGTAAAACTTCAACTCTCGTCTAAGGGACGATGTGTTTCTCTTAATATTAAGACTACTAGGTGATAATCCGCGCCCTACGCGAGGTAAAATATTTGTTAAATTGTTTTATTAAAATTATTGGTATTTTTCTTTATTTACTTTTCATAATTCATTCTTAATTAATTTCAATGCATTCATAATTAATTTCAAGAAAGAGAACATAATATCACATTCCAAAACCATAATATCAATAACACATAATAATTCATATTTAAATTGTTATTATTTTATAAAATTGGTAAAATTGTATATATTTTTTTAATCGTTATGGTTAAATATAGTATGATTATTTTTCTTCCTTTTCTATAAAGAATAAATAAATATTATGTGAAATAAATTCAAATTTGGTAACATTATATATGTCAAGTTCAATATGTAATTAATAAAATCATTACTTAAAACATGATAATTTATGGTTGATTTATAGGTTAATTTATTACTAATAAGGGAAATAATATATATTTGAATCTACTCACAATTAAAAGACTTTCATATAAGACACTATATTTATTGGACATCATATTATAATTAGAAAATATAAAAAAATCAATAAGTNCAATATTTAATTTTTAAAACACTAAAATGAATTTATAATTTTTTATGAAATTATATATGGGGAAAAAGATGTTTATAATTAAATTCATTATATATTCATATATATATATGTTCAGAAATCCAGTATATTGAAAAAAAAATTGTATCACTAATTTTGAATTATTTATATCAGTATGTGATTCTTGAAATATTTTATACTAAATAATTTTTATATAATATATTTTTTATGTGAAAGTATATTACTAATTGGTTATACATTAATATAAAAATGAATATGTTAACAAATATTATATATTGGAAAAAATGCTATAATTAATTTCGAAATATTTATATCAATATTCGATTTTAAAAATATTTTATTATAATTATTTCATATATTATTTATATTGTTTACTGAAAGATACATGCAAATCTTTAATATTTGTAATCAAATTAAAAATAGTATATCAATGGCATTGTATGTAAATATACTAGTAAGTGATATCTTTTTTTATATTAATCTTAAGAGTGAACATGGTCTTGACACCTCAGCATGGCAAAATTGTTAATAACACATGAATATAAGGTTATTTTTTAAAAATGATTATCTTTTAATATATAAGAGATAACATAAATGTGATTTGTTAGAGTAGAAGTTCGTCATCTTATTTGTATCCTTAGCTTAATTCGTCAACAAATTTATGAAAAATAATAATTGTGAAACCAAAAGAGCATTATTTTTATTTTTAAGTGATAGTAGACCTGAACACGTGGAAGTATTTAACACAAACATAAAAAGCAGAACCAAAGACACAAATGTCGATCTGTACAAAAATAAACTTTTTATTTTCTCTAAATGTCTCTCAACATTCTTTTAAATCTCCCATAGAAAGAGAAAAAGATGCGTACGTATATAGTTTTTTCGTCCAGCCTAGTTTCCTTTTTACAGAAGAAGGTATATACTTTTAAATGAACTCAAAACAACCCAAAAGTTGAAGAGCTTTGAGGAATAACATCATTTAGCAGCAAATCCCAACCTCTAAAGTCATCAACTTCCCATACGCTCACCATACTGTTCTCTATGATGTTGTCCACACCATCATGACTATTATTTTTATTATTTCCATAATCGGACCAATCGAAATCGGGAAACTGCAAATCCTTCAAGAAACTCGAATCATTAGAAGAATTCGAAGAAGTGGACGTCGATGACGACAATGAAGGTAATGCAGAATTGTTGCAGATAAGATGTAAGCATTCTGGGTCAATTAGAGGGACTTCTTCAACGCCATACTCCGCCATAAAATGATCATCATCCAAACACTCCTTGTTCTTGTTATTGCTTTCTTTGGTAAGACAGTAACTAGTTGGTTCCTCTAAAGACTGCTCGATTGGATCTTGTAAAGGCATTTGATTTATCTGCAGCTTCTTTATTGGTTCTTTTTCTTCTTGTTCAATGATGGGGAGTGGTTTATGAGTGAGAGGATCGATCCCCATTTTCCTTAACTTCTTCTTGATGTGAGTGTTCCAGTGGTTCTTGATTTCGTTGTCTGTTCTTCCTGGTAAATGAGAGGCTATCTTTGACCACCTTCACATACAAAAAATAAAGAATCTCAGAAACAGAGCATGCTGAAACATAAAGTTTTTATTTCTCTTTTAATTTAAATTCTTTTTAATTTCGCCAAAAGTGAAACAAAAAGTGTTGACTTTATATGTAACCTGTTGCCAAGCTGGGAATGGAGGTCAATGACCATCTTCTCCTCATAATCAGAGAGCAGACCTCGCTTAAGGTCTGGTCGGAGATAATTTGTCCAACGGAGTCTGCAACTTTTGCCACACCTAAGAAGACCAGCAAGCTTAGGAACAGCTCTCCAACAACATTGACCATTGGTGAGGATGAAGTTTATGAGCTTCCTGTCTTCTTCTGCAGTCCATGGTCCTTTCTTCAACCCTACTTTGTCACAGCATGGTTGTCTCACCATACCTCTCCCTCTCTCTCTTTAAGACTCTTTATTGATCAATGAATAACACAGAGCATATACTCTGTTTTCTCTCCCTCTATGTTTCTCTTAAATGTTATTGCAAGCTGAGGACAGAGAGTTGGGTAAGCTTGGCAACCACCTATATATATGCATACAGATATATGTATATGTGTGTATCTATATGTTATCTATAATAAAGACTAAAGGCAGCAAAAAGAATGTCATGATAAATTTTGTGCACTAAGATATATAATTCAACCTTTCTATCTCCTGGTTCACACACCATTTTCCCTTAATTTTTTTTTTTTTTTTATATAGTTACATTACATACATGGATATGGGTTTTTTAATGCTTCATTTCTTTTTTCGTTCTTGTTATCATTGGATAGTTTTAAATCTTATATTGTGTTTTTTGTGTGTGTGTTTGTTTGTGTAACCTGACATATAATCCGATTCAAAACCCTCAAAATATAGATATTACATTGTAGCTTTTAGATTTGATGGTTAACTTATGTGACAAAATAAAAACTATATATAGCAATGAAATTATATATATATTTCCTTATGAAATTTTAACATGGTTTTAAACCAATACAAATTTATCACAACAAAAGATTCCACATATAGGAATTTGGTTTGTGTTAGTATTGACGAATATAATAGTGATATAATATTTTAGTCCGTTGGTATATCGACGAATAATGTAATATAATATTATAAATTTGTAACATACATTTTGAAAACACTAAAAATTAGCAGCACAGAGCACAATATCACTACTGAATAACACACAACAAGCTTTCTAAGTATCACGTACGACCAGGGCCGGTGAGACGATTAGGAATGCCCTAAGCAAATCTAAAAAATATGTCTTTTATATTTTTTTCCAAAATCACAAAATAGTTAAAACTTAAAAATATCTCATGACTTTATAAAATAAATCATTTCTAAAAAAACAATTTTAGTTCTGTAAATGGTTTGTGAGAAAATAAATAAAATTTTAATTTCTTTTGCTGAAATATTATTCTCTTTGCATTCTTGCATGTAAAAATTAATACTAAAAAAAAAAAAACAATAACTCACATTTGAAACATAAACAAGGATGAAAACTTACAACAATAAAGAAAGATATATAGAAAAAAAAGGAATCAAATCCATGAATTTTTTTTTTGGTGAAATTAGAATTGGATTATAATTTTGTGTGCCACTTAAATGAAGGTTTTAATATTTTTCTTAACACTAACACTTTAAAATGTAATAATTATTTAATAATACATATGATAAGTATATTTGTTAACAAATGCTCTATAAATATTAATATTACTAAAAGCTTTTAAAACTTCGTATATGATATATAAACTTTTAATTTGTTTTGATCAAAATATATCAAAAAAAAAAAAAAAAAAAAAAAAAGTTGGATGCCCTATTCGGCCGCTTTTTTCGTTTGNGGATGCCCTATTCGGCCGCTTTCTTCGTTTGTACTCTCCCCCGGGCCTGCGTGTGACTAGGTCGATCCGACCCAAATCCCGGACCAAATATCAGATTGGCATTCAAATCGTCTCGATTAAAGTGCATAAGATAAGCCGCTTTCTTTCTATATAACAACATCTGTCTAGTCACATTGACATACTCAGATACTACTCGAGCGTCAAAAATTTCTTGGAAAGACAAACACATCTGTGTCCTCCCGAAAACTTTCTTGATCATTTTTTTTTTTTTTTTTTTTTTTTTTTTTTTTTTTTTTTTTTTTTTTTTTTTTTTNTGTTGTTGTTGACCAATTCTTGATCATGTTATTGTGACAAGAAGATGACATCCGGAAAACTCTCGAACAGGCAAATCTTTCATTTATCCCCGAGAGTGGTTGGTACGCTCCCTAATAGACAAATCTACAGAGAAATCTACTTTATGGTTAAATATGTTTAGTTGTTTACCAACAGTTCCAATGCATCTTATATTCTCCATGATAAATAAATTTCACGTTCGGAGGATTTGAATATCCAACCAGCCAGTGGCGAATCTATAAATAATATTTAATGGGGGCAAAAATAAATATAACAAAATATTTAAGGAAACTTGTCTATAAAGGGTTTTAAGGTTTTAGTTAAGTTAACTAATTTAATATCAAATTATGACTTACGATCATTAAACTAAAATATAGGCTTATAACTAAAGTAAAATAAGTTTAGGTGGTAGAACTTTGGGTTTGAAATTGATTTAAATAAGTGTGGTGGAAGCAAAATGTATGTATTTTATTAGGGGCATAATTTTAGATTCATAAAAATTAGTTAAAATTTTTACAAAATCAAAAATTTAGTGGTGGCAGCTGCCACCTCCTTGGCTAACCTAGATTCGCCCCTGTATCCAACTCTGTTTATATTACTAAATACTCATTAAAAAAATCTGGCTAAACAGCATTGATATATTATCAACGTCAAATTTATTTAAACAAAAAAAAATAGTTCTACCACTAGTGTAACTTTGTCTGATCAGAGCTAAGTGGAAATTAGGGTAATTTTATACAAAAGACTATATTAACGTCGATTTACAAAGTTCAAAAAAAAAAAAAAACGCTATTTACTATATACAGGGAAGCACAGGAAAAAAAAATGATCTCATTTTTACGTGAGCTTCAAAGAAGAAATATAATCTGCGAGATTACAATAAATCCCCCATAAACATAAGTTACACGTTATTATTAGGGAGCTTTACTATTATTATTCGCATTAATATAGTTTTATGTGAAAGTGGCTCATTGTGTGGTTCTAATAAGGCCCTTCTAATAAAGTAGGTCATGCTGGTCAACTGGATAAACGACAAATGGAATAAAGAGAGGAGTGGACGCGGAAACGTTTTGGTCGGAAAGTGCCACCTCATCCGCTTTTCTTTGCTTCGGTTTAAAGCCTGAGATTCTCTCTCGTGCGTCCTCAAAAACGGGAAATGTTATTTTAAATTCACAAAAAAAAGGGATTGATAAATTTTTTATTTTTTATTTTTGAGGTACATTTAGGTTTTATGAAACTGGAAACGGATATATGTGGTGAGTGTGAAATATATACAAATGAGGAAGCGATTTTTGAAAAAAAAAGTAAAATTACTTAAAAAGAAAACATATTTAGAAAACATATAATATAAAAACTATATAATAAACTAAATGGCGGTGGTATACTAGTTTTCAGTTGAAGAAGAATTGTCCTGTTGGTCTATGTTACGAATCAATTCTTTTAGCGTGTGTACTAACCATTTCCACAAACCTTTTGATTTCGGCCCATTTTAAATATCTAGAAAGAAAATATATTCGTGGGCTGCACTTCACCGTGAAATTAGTCTTCTGGATCCATATGATTTACCTTGAGTTATCACCAACTATCAACATATATATATATATATTCTTTTAAATAATAAAATTCAATACATAAATATTAAATATCTTAATTAAAGATAAATTTCATAAATCTAGACCATCAGTCCATCATCTCTTTTGTCAAGTAAACAATTTATTGGTTGATTATATTTTAATTATCAAACTAGGAAATGTTTCGCTTATGATATAAATAAATATTGTACTAACATGTTATTTTTGTGGTATCACATTATATATAACAAACATTGGAAAAAAAATTTAGCACAAATCAACCAGAATGGTTCATGTTGTAAGTATTTTATCTAAATCATTTTTTTTTTTCAACTGAATTTTAAAATATATTCAAACCAAAAAAAAACTTTTTATATAAAGGTTTCTGTATTTTAGCTCATTATTTTTATTATTCTTGCTTGAAGTTTTATGCAATTATCAAGAATTAATTTTATATACCTCGCCTCGTCAACAGAGCAAAGTTTACCGCGCCTTTGCTTAGCAATATCAAATGCAACACGAGCAATGCGATCAAACCTAATAACAATCAGAAACAAAGAATGCTAATGAGGAACTCTTCCATGAACTAGACGTCTAATGCTTTCTATTCAACAAGATTAAAACGTGGAGTAGATCAGCTCGGTGCAAAGGCGTTCATTTGTTGTAAAACGTGGAGGATGTGCATTGTAGATACCTGTTTTTAGCAAAGATAGATCCAATTTTTCATAGACAGGCAAATTTTACAAAATCTGGATCGATTATCATTTCATTCGAAATCAGGTTCAATCCGGAGCTCTGCGAGTTGTTCATGTTTCCACATGGGATCAGTTGGTGGATGTTCTCACAAAACCTCTCTCTCGTGCACAATAAAAAAGTATACTATATATAAGAACATCTCAAGCCAAAAATAATAAAAAAAAAAAAAAAATCAAAAGTAGGAGAGAGAGACAGGAGAGGTTCTCATTTGAGATAGGTTTTCATGGATGGATATACAGTATACTCTAAGATATTTAAACCTGCGGGCTTTCTTAAAATATCTTAAATATTACCAAACCATCAGTTATTTTTGTTTATATTATTTCTTTACTAAACTAAAAATTTAAACATCCTTTGGCTATGAAAACAAATAACTTAGGATCCAGAAGGAATTATTACCCAAAAAAAAATTTCTATAGTTACAAGTGAAGAATGATCAAACATAATTCCTCAAGATCTTTGTTCTCACAGAAACAGGGATAGTGACGTTGTGAACTCCATCGGTCCAACACAAGCTCCCAAAATAAAAATCACTGTTGACTTTATGATTTGTTCTCACTCTCACACTAAACGTATTCTTTGTTGTGTTGGAACCGAACACAAGAGTCTTCGGATTGACCTCAACCTCTACGCCAAAAGGAGGCTCAACCACAGGTCTGTAAACCGAACCGGCCGGTCCAACATTCGTCACGGTTCGAGTCACAGTGACCTCTCCAGTAAGACTTGGGATTGTGATGGAAGGCATGTTAAAATTTAGCATGGATGGCTTTGGCCAAGGGCATTTTTGAGGTTTGCCAACTAATGTAGAAACGGATGCCTCATCGTAATCCGAAGAACACAAGTAATGAACATAGTCGTCCAAGCCCATGTCGTAAACAAGTCCTGGGTCTGCTACCTTCTCTGGGTTGATCAGGCCTCCTCCATAGTCAAACGGGTCAGCAAGTTTACGTGTTGATCCCTCTGAAAATATAGGCTCTCCAAATGGGTCGGTCCTCCATGCTTCATTTCAAGAAGAGAAAGTAAAACCGTTTAACTGCGTTTCCAAGATGTTGACATATATAATTTTTTTTTTTCCAATTTAGATTTTATTTTATCGCGAACCAAACTGACCTATGAAACCTAAATTGAACACTTTCTATTTTTAGCGCATAATCAACTTTTTCTTTTATATTTAGCATGATTTAAGAGTAAGAACCTGTTGTGACAAGAGCAGATCGGATTGCAGCAGGAGACCAGCCAGGACGGATTTGTCTAAGTAGACCAACAATTCCGGACACAACAGGTGTCGCCATTGACGTTCCCGACATGAATTCATACCCACCAGATATTGCAGAAAGAACGTTAACACCAGGCGCTGCTATATCTGGCTGCATTATTATCAAGAAGAGTCACAGAAATTCGATATGTTTGAAGAAAAAAAAAAAAAAATTAATTACGACACAAACCTTGAGAATTGCTGGAGAAACTGAATTAGGTCCTCTACAAGAGAAATGAGCCACTCTAGATGCAATAGGCCGGCCTGTAATTGTCTTAGAAGTACTTATTTTTGCTACCGGCACACTGAAAATATCAAAACCTCTCAGGGTTTTCAGATTCAAGAACAGAAAAATGATAATTCAAGAAAGGTGGTGGAAGATATATATTACCCGGTGGTTTGTATATAGTATAGAATGTCAGTTCCGAATTCGTAATCTACCACGGCGCAAGGAACATTCAAGCCATTACAAACCGTAGGATCAACTACAGATTGTGCAAAGATCATCCCAGCACATCCAGCATTCAATATGCTTCCCGCCTTTTTCATCGAGTTATTGTTTGGCGTAAACGCAAGCACGATTTTATCTTTAGTTTGGCCTACCGCGATAGAGGTGTCCATCATTTCATCTGATAATATAAGATTTGAAAATCCAACTTCTGGTAATGAGTTTAAACCTTCACCCTAGGAAAAGGACAAGAGAAGTAAAAGAGTTTGAGTTATAAAAAAATCAAATATTAAAAAACATTCTATGATAAGAAAAATGTGTCACATACAAGAATAGTTAGATTGTTTCCAAGAGTGATTGGTATTGGGAAAGAACGGTCCATGGATGTCGCAGCAACGGTTATGATCCATGGAGCAACATTATCAACAGTTTGAGCGTTAGGTCCTTCGTTTCCAGCTGAACAAACAACGGGAATGCCTTTCATCACGGCTTGAAATGAACCATATGCGACATCGTTCTGATCGACATCAAAACTCGCTGGCGCCTCAGTACCGATCGAAATCGATATAACATCGACCCCGTCACGTATGCTATGATCAATAGCTTTGAGTACATCAGGTGTTATACATCCAACATTGCCCCAACACGCCTTGTAAACAGCTATACGTGCATGAGGAGCCGCTCCTCTCGCGACTCCTCCACCAAGTCCGTAGTAGTCTGCATTCGTCACGAAAGAACCGGCAGCGATTGCAGCTACGTGTGTGCCGTGGCCTATAGTACCATCTCTAGGGGACCTATACTCATCTTCCGAACTGAAATCGTATGGCTCGTTACTCAGGTCATTAAGACCGTCAACGAAGAACTTAGCCCCTATAAGCTTTTTGTTGCAATGTAGTTTGACGTCAAATTTTTCTCCAGACACGCATTCTCCTTTCCAACGCTTCGGGATTGGCCCTAGACCTGTGTCGTTGAATGCCTTCGACTCTGGCCATATCCCTGAGTCTATAACGCCAATGATAGCTTCACTACCTAAGCGGGTATCATGTAAAAGACCTTTTGGAGAACTAGGCGAAAGTCCCAAATAATCAAATGTCCTCGTTGTTTTCAACTTCATTACTCGACTTGGTAGAACACAAAGAACCTCAGGAAGCGCTGATAAATTACAAAAATGTTCCATGAATATAGTTTCCTTTGAGTTTGATGGATACATCAATGATAAAACTTTCAATGAACTTTTTAAGTACCTGAAAGGTTCTTTGCTTGGGAAGCTGTAAGTTTTGCTGCGAACCCGGAAAAACCATGCCTATAACTGTATACTATAGATTTCTTGACAGCTTCTTTGCTAATAACATGAAATGTAAATTAAAAATAAAATAAAATGAGTATATCCTCGCTAACATGGGAAAACTAGAAGAAAACATTAGGGCCACAAGCATGGGCTTGTCCATCTTAGGGTTAGGGTAGGGCCTGTTCGTACCTTCCAAGAATTGGTTCTAGAATTTCGTAATGTGATTTAGTAACCAATTCAGGGGTAGCATGTTTCTTTGCTCCCAAATGCACAATGTGAATCTTGAATCATCGGAAAAAAAGAAAAAAAGAAAAAGATGGTTCACATATGCCAATAGCATCATTTACTCAAAAGATAAGCTTGCGGAAAAACACGACATACCTTGTTTAAGCCATTGAGTTGTTGTGCCGCAGAGATAAAGACTCCGTTTAGGATTAACACGAGAGTTATGATGAGTGGAAGAGAAGCCTTAGAGCTTGTGTATGCAATCAGAAAAGGGTACCTCATTTTTCTGGGTTTAGAGATATGTGTTGAGGGGGGTGATTACAACAATCTTGCCCCTCAACAATGATTCTCTGATTGCATCAGCAAGCTGCTAGGACGTGTCTTTGTTGTCTCATATTTAAATGGGATCATGTGAGAGATGCTAAAACTATACAACTAATTAACTGGATTCTAAAAATAGACATACCCAAATACCAAAGACAGTTAAGAAATAAACAAAACATGAAATACCATATAGTGAATTTTACTTACTATATGCTTAAATTGGGACTCTTTAATTTTAGCATTCCACCCAAATACTTTACAAGAGGATATATAAACAGTTAAGATTCAATGTTAAAGATTTATATATATATATATATATATATATATGTTTTTTTTTTTTTTNCAGGACTCTTGCTTCTTTTGCCCATCTTCTTTAAAAGGACCATGTTGGAGTTTAGTCCTAATGTTTCTACATATAAACCAAGAAAAAGCAAACTTCGGGACACAATTATTTTAAGGGCGTTATGTTACGGTTACCTTATACTTGTGTGAGAAGAAAGCATAGTGCTCAAAGAAGACATATAAACAACATTGTCTTAAACCTGCATAATATTTAAAGAAGAGCACACAAAAAAAAAAATATGGATACTCGTTAGAGAAGAGCACAAGCTTCCCTAAAACAATGGTTAAGAAAGAAAAAACAAGTTCAGATATATGTCTTCTAAAACATTTAACCCCTACCAATATCTTTGGGCGCTGAATCATTTTCACTGTTCTTTGTGAATCTTTTCTCGAATTTTCACTTCCAAGGCCAAGAAATATACGTGATTCGTGAAGTCTCTTTTATGTTTAAACCCCCATATATAGGCAATTACTTTTCAACAAAGCTAACCTACAAAGTTAATTCCGCAGCAAACAGGAGAAATATGGTTTCGGATTAAACCAACAACCATCCAATTCATGTAGCAAACTGTTAGATTTTTTTTTTTTGTATCTAACTATATAATCGAAGGCAAGTGACGAAGCAGCTTCCGTTCGACCAGGAAGCAGATTGTAACAGATTCTTTTGTCTTCCTCGTCGCTTTGTTTTCTAGCAGGAGCAAATACTAGGCGATTACCATATTAACAAAAAAAAAAAAACGTTTAGTCAAAAATGTTTTTGATAATGAAACAATTTAGTCAATTATATGGTCTTTCTGTTATATATATATCTATATAACACTAGGGTTCTTCACCATATCTATATATTACTCCTGATTATCATCATTTCTTTTCATCTAAAATATATCGAATTTAAGCCTTGGTTCAAAAAAAAAATATATCGAATTTAATTTCTGTTTTTTTATTTACAAACCTGTTAAATATACCCCGGTTACATCTATCTTATAATCATGGTTTTGACAGATAATGAACAACAGTTTAAGTTTTAACTCGTTTAATTCTACACCGATAATTATATACAAAGTAACAAATCCGTTTTTGTCCCAAACCATAAACCAGAGTAGTCCCAAATTAACAATTCAGCTTCGTTGTAAGCTAAAAAAAAACTTTCAACATTCTTGACCAAATCTTTCATTTTAAATACAAGATGGGTTAAACACAATCATCATATGCTTCGGGGATGCAATCGGAGAGGGCATTGTTGAGGAAATTCAAGAATAAGAACCCTAATATTCTTGGATGATTCTTGTGGAAAAAGAATCAGCCTCAACAAGAATAACTCTTCAAACCCAAGAAAACAAAAATGGAGTTGTCTTCTCTGATTGTATCAAATAATAGTAAGCATATTTTAGTTGTGTTCATAGGTTTAGTATGTATCTTGAAGATAGCCTTAATTTCTGCTGAGGAAAGCCAGGTACGTTACAAATGGTTGATCTTTTTGTTCTGCAGAAACAAGGGCAATTGCAAAGCCTTTCGTGGTATTAAATTTTTCTCGATGATGTTATATTTAGATTTACACGGTGCATTTGGGTGAGAGGCAACATGATGATCCTAATCTTGTTACTGATTCGCATCATGATATTCTCGGATCGCTTCTTGGAAGGTAATCAATCTTGGTTATTGGTCTATAATATTTAGATTATTGCGAGAAAAGTATTTGTTTGTGGTAAAACTTAGAGGTCACATCGGTCTGTGAAATTGAATGTTTTAACTGATGATGCAGCAAAGAAGCTTCCCGTGAGTCTATGATTTATAGTTACAGACATGGCTTCTCAGGATTTTCAGCGCAACTCACACCATCTCAAGCAAGACAGCTTTCAGGTAAATATAAAAGCTTTCTCTTGAGAAAACGTGTCGCACAAGCATTAGGGCAAACTCAAAACAATATTAATTAATACAGTCTTTTCTGTCGTGGATTTGTAATAGAGCATCCCGATGTTGTTCATGTAACGAGAAGCAAGAACATGAAGCTGAAAACAACAAGGGTTAATGATTACTTGGGACTCAGTACAACCGCTCCAACGGGTCTCGTCCATGATACCGATATGGGAAGTGAAGCAATTGTAGGAATCTTGGACTCGGGAATATGGCCACAATCAGAGTCATTCAACGACAAAGGTCTTGGACCGATCCCGGCACGTTGGAAAGGAAAATGCGTTTCAGGAGAAGGATTCAACGCATCTACTAGCTGCAACAGAAAGTTAATCGGAGCTACTTACTACGCAAAGGGTCTACTTAGAAAGTACAACGGTACGTTTGACGCGGCAGAGAAAGACGAGGTTTTGTCTCCTTTAGACAAAGTCGGCCACGGAACACATTGTGCATCGACCGCTGCTGGTTCTTTCGTCCAAAACGCGAACTACCTCGGTCTAGCTCAAGGAACCGCAAGAGGCAGTGCACCACGAGCCCGTATAGCTTCTTACAAAGTGTGTTGGAACAACGAGGAGTGTTTCTCTCCGGATATTATTAAGGCCATGGACCATGCTATACGCGATGGCGTGGATGTTTTGTCGCTCTCTCTCGGATCCGAAGTACCACTAGATTTTGAGGTCGATAGGAGTGATTTCGCTATCGCTGCTTTCCACGCGGTTTTGAAGGGAATCCCTGTGATATCCGCGGGAGGTAACGAAGGTCCCCAAAGTCAAACTATCTCTAACGTTGCTCCGTGGATCATTACCGTTGCGGCTACGACCATGGACCGAGACTTCTTTACGCCCATCACTCTTGGAAACAATATAACCGTACTGGTGTGTATTTACCAGATTGCTTGTAATACAAGCAACTGTGACCGTTCTCATATTTTTTTGTTTTTGTGGGATCTTCTTTTCAGGGTCAAGAAACTCTATACCCCGGAAAAGAAGTTGGATTCGCTGATCTTGTTTACTTCGACGACCTGACAAGTGAGGATTATGCAGCCGGTAAAGCTAGGGGAAAAATCTTGTTTTACTTCGAAACACGCAAATCTGAAATGGAGATTGCCGTTTTCGCGCAGAAGAACGGCGCCGTTGGCGTCATTGTCGCGTCGCAGCCAACCGATACTATCGAAGAAGCCCCAGGGGTTATCCCTTGTGCCTATGTAGACTACGAAGTTGGGATGGACATTTTGTTGTATATTCAAACAACCACGTAAAGATTCTCATTTCCTCTTTCACATTTCTCTTATTATCCGATTATGAACTCTTTGATGTAAACGATTTTTCTTTCTTTGATTGGTTTCCGCAGATCGCCGATAGCTAAGATCAGCCCGACCAAGACATTTGTTGGACGGCCTT
Source organism: Noccaea bulbosa (assembly GCA_900406535.1). Taxonomy (NCBI): domain Eukaryota; kingdom Viridiplantae; phylum Streptophyta; class Magnoliopsida; order Brassicales; family Brassicaceae; genus Noccaea; species Noccaea bulbosa. Next base: position 17,131 of record OVBJ01002320.1, read on the forward strand.
TAGCGTCTAAGGTCGCAAGATTTTCGTCTAGAGGTCCCAATTCAATATCTCCTGCCATTCTCAAGGTGAAGTATTAACATCTAACTTACTTTCTCCACTCTTACATTCACATTGTCGCGTGGCACGGTACTGAAGTTGGCTTGTGGTTTTAATTACAGCCGGATGTAGCTGCACCAGGTTCGGGTATACTTGCTGCCGTACCATCGACCGGATACGAATTTATGTCGGGAACTTCGATGGCTACACCTACCGTGACCGGGATAGTCTCACTTCTAAGGCAAAAACGCCCCGACTGGTCTCCTGCCGCGATCCGATCCGCTCTGGTCACAACCGGTAACCATACAAAAACTCTTGATCACACAATTTTTTTATGTTTCTTGCGCAACAAGAAACACCAGTGAATGACTGATTTGCTATTGCAGCGTTGCAAACCGACCCATCGGGAGAGCCTATTGCAGCCGAGGGTTCCCCGCGAAAGCTAGCCAACCCATTTGACTACGGAGGCGGCCTTGTGAACCCGTCTAAAGTAGCCGACCCGGGACTTGTCTACGACATGGGGTACGATGAATATGTTCATTACCTGTGCTCCTCAGGCTATGACGATACGTCCATCTCAAAACTACTAGGAAAAATATACACTTGCCCTTCTCCAACTCCATCCATGCTAAATGTCAACTTGCCGTCCATCACAATCCCATATCTCAGTGAAGAGATCACCATTACTAGAACCGTGACCAATGTTGGACCGGTTCGTTCGGTTTACAAAGCTGTGATCCAACCGCCTCAAGGTATTAACCTGAAGGTGAATCCTCGGACTCTTGTGTTCGGTCCCAACGCCAACAAGACTACATTTACGGTTAAATTCTCCACGACTCATAGAGTGAATACTGATTATCACTTTGGGAGCTTGACTTGGACTGACAATGGAGCCCATAATGTCAGGATTCCTCTTTCTGTGAGAACAAGAGTTTTGAGTTTCAAGCTCTAATAAAATTATAAATAAAATTGAATAATATATTTTTAATTGTACCAATGTGTCTTCTTTGAAATTGTTTATCTTTCGGAGGCAATCCAAATGTGATTACGATGCAGCGTCTCTTACTAATTATGTGAGACTTGGATTGATATCCAACATGATTTATTAATTCAGAATATTAAGAACTAGGTGATTCCTCGCGCCTTGCGCGGGAATAAGATCGGTTTATTAAAATTATTAATACTTTTTAGTTATAAATAGATAATTATGTTTATAGTTTGGCTTTGTTAAAATAAATGATTTAAACCAATTATATTTTGGTTTTGTTTTTTTATGAATTTACCAATTTAAAATTTTATATTGATGTAGAGCTTCCATTTTAATATCAAGAGTTTGGAGTTAAATTAGCTTCGACTTTGATCAGATATAAGCCAACTGCTTTCTTTAGTATTAGACCAAAGCATTACAGTGTCTTTGTAATCTGAACGCAATGCGACGTCATGAGAAACCATGTAGTCAAAGTGGTCATTGGTGTCTTGTTTGGTATGATTTTCTGGCAAACACATGAACAACTAAAAATCTGATATTTTCTTTATTAAACACTAACCAAACCAAGACCAAAAACAAAGTGAAAAATAAATTTATTTGACAACTAACTATCCTTTTT
>OVBJ01002321.1:0-18767 GCA_900406535.1 Noccaea bulbosa
ATATATTTTATAATATAAACTATATAGTATTTTTCTTGTTTAGGTTCTATGGTTAATTATAGTTTTTTCTCGTTTACTGAATTCAAATTTCCCATAAAGCAAGCCGTTTACAACTACTTTTCAGACGACAAAAAAAATAAGATTGAAAACGTTGCCGAATGAAAAACGTAAATGAGTTACAGTTATTTGTTCATTTTTTTATAGCTTACAGTTAAATTTTGTCACATGTTTCCAAAGATTTGATTTTTTTTTTTTTCCCCCTACCTAAATTATGTTTACTTGCTACCTATATACCCAAATCATCATGTCTACAATATGTTTGATATGTTGTTGGTAGGTTATACCAAGAGAAGCAAGAGAGTTCAAGACTGGAGGATCAATGTTTTACTACACGTTGATTGTGATGACAGGGATAATCTGGCAAGCAGCATTCTTGGGACACATGGGGGTTGTGTTCTGTTCGTCGGCTCTAGCTTCCGGTGTTCTCATCAGTGTTCTGCTTCCCGTGACGGAGGTTTTGGCCGTCGTTTGTTTCCGGGAGAAATTTCAGGCGGAGAAAGGTGTCTCTCTCTTTCTCTCCATCTGGGGATTCGTCTCTTACTTCTACGGCGAGTTTAAATCCGGCAAAAGAATTCTCGGTAATTCTCAGCCTCTTCTTGAGACAGAATTGCCTCCTCTTCCAGTTACTGATTCGGTTGGGTTGGTTAAAGCTCTTTCAGATCGTATTACAACTATATAGTATATTGTAATTTTCTTTTATATGTGAATCTGTGAGTGTCTATCTTTTGTGAATTTGGTATTGTTCTTGTATATTTTTATTTCAACTTTTGTTCTTCTGCATAAATATTAGATCTATAATTTTGTATATGTATGCGTAACATAAAATTGTTTAAGGGATGACAAAATATTTATTTAAAACAGTTGGATGGATAAACGTTGAATAATAGTTTGACGTCAGAAAATGTCAAAGAAATCTTTCTGTTAACAAATCTTCCAATTATAGAGGGGATGATTCTTAATATCTTTCACTATAAACTTGTTGCCAAAAATGTAAATAAAATCAGGGTATTGACTGTTGAATATGGAACGTTCTGATACGTAATATAACTGATAGCTAAAATTATGGAAACAAAATAGGAAAATTATGTTGTAGCCATCGGAGACTTAATTAGCTCAAAGAGAAAAAAAGAAACAAAGATCGTAAGATAACGAAACAAAGGATCAAAAAGAAAGAATCTACAGAATCAATCTTGAGCAAAAGACAGTAAGTACCTCATCTTCTTTGATAACTAACCCCTGCATACACAAACCCTAAAAGTTTCATTACTACAGAAATCACAAGCATCCATATTGTTTTAGAAGAATCGACAAGAGAAGAATGGTGAGGGCTCTTGTGATCATAAACTGCATAATCTTAGCCATAGGAAACTGTGGAGGTCCTCTGATCATGCGTCTCTACTTCAACAATGGTGGCAACAGCATTTGGTTCTCAACATTTCTTGAAACCGCAGGCTTTCCAGTTATCTTCATCCCTCTGCTCGTCTCTTACCTTGACCGGCGGAGGAAAAACACCAGTGGAAGCGAGACAACAAGTTTCTTTCTCATAAAACCGCGTCTCCTAATCGCGGCTGCTCTCATAGGCATTCTCTCAGGCTTTGATAACTACTTATACGCATATGGCATAGCTTATCTTCCAGTTTCAACAGCTGCTTTAATCATTGCTTCACAATTAGCTTTCATAGCTATCTTCTCATATTTCATGGTCAGCCACAAGTTCACTCCATTTACCATCAATGCTGTTGTCTTGTTGACTGTTGGAGCTGCGGTATTGGGGATGCATACCGAAACCGATAAGCCCGTTCACGAGACTCACAAGCAATACATCATTGGCTTCTTGATGACTGTAGCAGCCGCTGTTATGTATGCTTTTATCTTGCCACTGGTGGAGCTTTCTTACCAGAAAGCTAAACAACCCATGAGCTATACACTCGTGCTCGAGGTCCAGATGGTTTTGTGTCTTCTTGCTTCTATAGTCAGCCTCGTCGGTATGTTCATCGCTGGTGATTTCAAGGTTAGTCTTGTCTTTTGAAAGTGAAAAAAAACGTGCAAAAGAGATGTTTTGACTGATTTTGCTTCTTGTTTTTTGCAGGCCCTGCCAAAGGAAGCAAGAGAGTTTAAGCTTGGAGAGTCGCTGTTTTATGTGGTGATTGTGTTTTCAGCTATAATATGGCAAGGGTTCTTCTTGGGAGCCATTGGATTAATCTTCTGTGCATCTTCTCTCGTCTCTGGTATTATGATATCAGTCCTTTTGCCCATCACAGAGGTTTTAGCTGTTATTTTCTACCATGAAAAGTTTCAAGCAGAGAAAGGTCTTTCTCTTGCTCTCTCCCTTTGGGGTTTCGTCTCCTACTTTTACGGTGAGATCAAATCTGATAAGGATAAGAGGATTCAGCAGGAGACTGATCTGTCTTCTGCGCCCAGAACCATAAGTGAGTGTTGAAAACTAAACAAAGCTTTAGTTTGTTAAATCATAATCATAAAATCAGTCATGTAGTTAGATTAGAGGATGTTCGACAAGCTTGGAACTATGCCAAAAAACAGAACTCTTGAGAAGTTTTCTTTTCTTTTCTTTTCATTTCTTTGTTTATCCACATCAAATGAGATTGAGATTGTGATTGTGATTGAATATGAGGCCAAATCATGACCTTTCTGTTATGCTACTATTGTTCTACCAGCAATATAGATGAAAACTAGTCTTGTGGTTGTCTTCTGCTGAATGCTTTTAGCTTTCCAATCTCTCGTGGTGGTTTCATGTCATTAACTTGTTCAACAATATCGCCAGCAGCACCATTATCGAGAAATCGCGTACCAACTGAGGACCCGTCCAGTTCCACCTGTAAGTTCAACCAGTAGAGAGCTTCTGGTAAAGCCTGTTTTGTTCATTTTCATGATAACATTCAGTTGAATCACAATGTAAAGGAAACATCTTTTAGCCTTGTTATATCCGTATATCTCTACACTACTTGAATGCCTCAAAAACGGGTCCATACCATTAGATGCATGCTTGATAAGAAACCCTATTTATCAACATTTACTACTTCATTTCTAACAGGCCTATATAATCCACCTATAAGCCATTCACTAAATCTTCTACTGTAGTCAACTACATTCCTGTAAGCTAAATTATGCCAGATATCCATTTGGGTCTACCATCAGATTTACCAAGATTATGCTCTTATCAATACACAGTAAACATATAAGGAATGGTATCTACTCACCAGCTTCCTTCAGCAGCATCACTCAATTCACAGTTGATTTCTTCCTTTGCAAACTCTTCCAGTATAGCGCGCTGACGTTCACTAACTTCACTAGAATATACAGAAAAAATAAACACACAGCATAAGAATATGCCAGAAATCCCATATCAGATTCAACATCAGCAAAGGAAATCTGTTCGAACACCAGAATGACAATAAGAGAACCCAACACATGCCTCCAGATAATCAAGAAGCTGATCAACTCAACATTAATTTCTAGAATCAGGATCTAAAGGAGAAAAGATTCATGATCAGATGCAAAGTAACAGACAGATAATTAACAAAAGCCTCAACTTTTAGAGCAATCAAGTGTCTTGTCTGTTCTAGACAACAGCATAGATTTTAGCATAGCATAATCTGTTTATCTCCAACAAACTGAACTAAAGTAGAAAAAATCTTACGTAGGAATCTTAACACGGAATCGCACATACTGATCTCCATGATCTACGAAAAATCCTTCTTTCGGTAGTCCTGCAGGAACTTGCATCTTAAAAACAGTACAAGCAAAACAAAAACAAAAACAAAAAGAAGAAGAAGATTAAACATATAGGGTGATAGTTAGATGTACCTTTGCCTCTTAAAACACGAAGTTGGCCAGGCTGAACCCCTTTTGGTATCTGCAACAATTAAAACAAGTAACTTCTATAACCTCCAAAGGCTTGAGATCTAAACTATCTTTTATATTATAGATCTCACTGGGAGACGACTCTTACATCTAGCTCTATCTTGCCTGATAGTGTTGGCACCACAACTTTGCCTCCCAAAATGGCCTGTCAAATAAGTTTTTTTTAGTATGGCTCAGAAATAGTAGAAACAACGTGAACAATAAAGACGACATCAAAGGATGCGTCACGTTGGACTAGTATAGGTAGTGTAACAAGCAATTTGCAATGAAAGCTACTGAAAAGAAAAAGCTGCAGCGGAGGTTCTATGGCTGGGTGTCAAAAATACAGCAGTATCATGCACTTTTGTTTTATGACTGGATGCCATCAAATTAAGTTGAACCTGATATGCCACTTCATCTAGCAATAGGACAAGCGCGTCATATACATAATGATAAAGATGCTACTAGCAAGTATTATTATACTTAGTAGTTAGTAATCTGTAATCTTACTGGTAAATAGAACAAAACTCATTAATTTGCAGCTAGACTGCAGACAAGTTTTATCTAATAGATGTTCTCTTGAGGTTTTCTTTTATCAGGTGGCAATTAAGACTTTTGACCACATAGTATCAGCAAGCAGGAAAAACATAAGTTTTTAAGGCGCCACTCTGCTTATAACCCAAGATTCAGGAATCACCAGTGTGCTTACTTGTGTAAAGGTAATATTAGCATCCACATAAATATCGGAGCCATCCCTAGAGAAAGTCGAATCATTCGCAACCTGTGAGCAGAAAAAGATTAGATACTTGTCATCAAGGAAGGATGCAGGATGCAGTATGCAGTATGCAGTAAGACCTTAAATGAGGCAAGAATGATGATAGAATCTAAGACTACTTAAGAAGCTTACAAGACAGCATAAACAATCTATTCACCGGTTGTGAAGTCTTGATTATATAGCGAGAACCGGGGACATCAAAAAAACAATAAGTAGCCATCACATGTAAATTTGTGAACAATGGTCTTATAAATATATTGGAATGGATACATTTGAAGTCAGTATATGACTTAAAAAATAACTTTGACGCTTGCATCTACTGTCTTATCTCTTAGACTAAATTGATCATCTTAAGATGAGACTCAGATAGTAGATCAACGTCAAGTGTTCGTTTGATTTAAAACTTTTCTAAGCACGTCCCAGAAAGAGTATAGAATATAAATTTGAAGAAAATACAGATGCTTTTAACAAACCTTAAATTTGATATACAAGTTCCCAGGTTGACTTCTTCTTGATATTACATGACCAGCACCTTCGATTACGACTGTAGCTTCAGACTCCACCCCTATGGTCAAGTGAAGAGAAATAAACAAATTAAAGTTTTGATAGATCATGTCATCAAGAACCAAATTCACTATCTTGTCCAGCAAACTCATGTAAGATGATATTCGAAAATCACAATTCCAGATTCTTTGTTTGTCTCTAGCGCAAATACCAAGCGCAGACAATTGAGCAGGAAATGCATATAGCCAAGCATAATCTTAAAAAAAAACAAAAAGCGAAGAGCCAGCTTATCAATAAGCGTGACTTATATTTAAATTGGAATAGCATCTAAAACCACACAATTCCTCAGAGAAAGGAACGTAACAGTGTGAATGAAACTTTGCCACTAATTTCATAGCATAGTTGACATGTTTTAAAACCAAGATAGACAAAAGCATGAAGATTTCAGACCAACCCCCAGGAATCACAACTTCAACCGTCTTTGTGGCTTCCACGACACCGGATCCTCTACAAGACATGCAGTACTCCTGAAGAGACAGGCAATATATATGCTTGTAATCAGTGACGGAGAGGTAACTACTGAAGCATCAATAAAAGAGCTCTTTTTCTCAGACCTTAACAATGTGTCCCGATCCCTTGCATGTCTGGCATGTTGCTGTAAAAGGAGGAATAGTTACCTGTTAAAGAGACAAAAGGCATAGTATTGTAAAGATAAATCGTTATCATTTATTAAACCTCCATATAAACCAAAGATTGTATTCTGTAGTTGGGACTTACTCGTCCAGCGCCCCTGCATGTTGGACAAGCTCTCGTGGCAGCATCCAGACTGTGGCCAAGCCCACCTGTAAAATGATAAATGATGAGAGACTGAAAGTAGTGGGTTTGCAACAATAGTACTGTCAACTAAAGTGAGTCATTCGTCCTCACTAAGTCGGCAGACTCGGCAGAATTTTAATGACTAGAAGCCGTAAATGTTACAAGACACCAGAACCAAGAGAGGCGCAAAACTGTACGTTACATTTATATTAACATCAACTGATTGCAGTTATTTCTAGAAGAGCTTTCTTCTTTAGGAATTTTTTTGTTCATTTCATTTTGAACAAAAGCATAAATGTAATGAACCATGACCAGTTAGGACCCCTCATTCAAAGTGTCTATACTCTCAACTCTCAAGTATCTTTACAGGAAATTTTGAGTACCATGACTGGCTTTTCAATATTAGTAAATGCAAAAGAGAAGATATCTGCAGATTGTGGGGTCACTCACCACAGGAATCGCAAAAGACATATGCATCAAAATCCAAACGCTTTGTGCACCCTTTTGCGGCTTCGTAAAAAGAGAGCGACAGTTCCACCTACTCAGTTTTGAACAGTTAAAAACGTGTATATTCACTGAAGTGCCCTACACAACCAGCTTCCCATTGTATAAAAAATAAAGAGAGAATCAGAGAAACTGACCCGAATATCAGGTGAAGACTGACTAGTTTCGTCCTCAAATATCTAAATCAAGTGTACTAATGTTAGAGATTTGACTAGTCACATAAACAGATGAGGCAGATCCATAACAAAGTAATGCACCTCAGAAAAAATCTTGTGGAACGAATCCGAGAAATTGGACCGATAGGCACGTCTGAACCTCTCGGCATCACCACCGTCATGATTTACATCATCTGAATTCCGATAGCGCAGCTGTATTGTGTGAGATAACAGCAAGAAACCTAGTTAGTAATCCCGCCACCAAATAAATAACAGCAAACACAAGCGTACCTTATCATATTCTTCTCTTCTTTCAGAATTTCCAAGAGTCTGCAGTTTTTCAATCCAACATAAACGTATATCAGAAGATACATTCCATATAGGGTGCTTTGGTGGGAGGAAGACAAAAAAATACCTCATAGGCCTCTCTTATTTCCTGGAATTTCTTTTTGGCTGAAGGATTATTTCTATTTGTATCAGGGTGGAACTTTTTTGCAAGCTGCACAGTTGTAGATTCACATCATAAATTTGATTCTTATTAGTTTCTGCTCAGAGTGGAAAAAATCGAAGAAGCAATCATTAACAATGGACCTGATGGAATGACTTTTTAATCTCCTCCCGGGTAGCTTTCGGAGAAACGCCGAGAACATCATAGTAATTACGAGCACTGGAGAAGGATGTTCCTGAGAACCATTATGCCAAAACCAAAAGCTTTTAGTGAATAAAATGATAAGAGAACACACCAAAGTGGTCAATTGAAGGAAAAAGCAAAAAAAGCGAAGAGCAAGCAAGACCTGTAGCGTGAATGTAACGCTCGAACAACGGCTTCTGAGACCCTGCAAAGTGGTCAATGCTTCCAAGTAATGTATGCGTATTTTCTTATAGATAAACACAAAGATCAATTTGGAAATTCCCTAATGTTGGCTACCACTGTATACATTTCAATTCTGCTTAATCAACCTGTGGAATGTGGATAACCTTAAATAGTGCCCAATACTATGATCCTCATTCCTGACAAATCCTAAAACCCCAATTGAGCTAAACTTTATCACTACATTGGAATTTTAGTATACCAGTAAACTGAAACTTTCGTTGCACATACACCTAAATCAGCTTAGAAAGAAGGTCACAGCCTCGAACAGCTTATGTATGTCAGTTTCGATTCTCTTCAAACAAGCAAAAAAAAAAATCATGACCCCAACGAAACCAATAACCCTAGATAATTTTTTTTTATATATAAAAAATGTATCTATTACCTGGTCGCAATCCGAACGAGGAATCAAATGTTCTTCGTGCCTGTAAATTCCGCAGAACCTACGAGGAAATGGATAAGCATAAATTACAAAAGATTTAGCTCTCTTTCTCGGCGAATCGATTCCGAATCGAGGGATGAAGGAAGCAAACCCAATTAAATCTTCGCATGATTCAAAGCGGAGATGCAGAGGTTTTTGGTTTCGAGTTAAACCCTACGCGAATGCCGAGACACCAGAAACCTTCGCTAAATCTTTTTTTTTTCTTTTCCCCGGGTTTCCTCTAAAGTCTCTAACTCGCTCAGAAGATTCGAAATTGGAGAGAAATTGTTCGGTTTCCTTTGTAAAGTCTGCTCCCACGGTCCCAGGACTAAAGTTCTCATTTCATTTCGATTGTTTTGGTTGACAAAAAAAAAAAATGTTATAATGAAACAATTAACGAAAAATGGTATGGAGCAGGAGCTGACAACAAATTGGCGGTACAGTGTACTGCCAGTTTTGTATCGTTATTCTTTTGTGGCGGTAAGTGTAGAATATGGCAGTCCCGTCTTAGTGCAAATATGAGCTCACCATCATCAGTAATACTAATACCCTTGCAAGATAGATGAGATCATTCCTCCATTCTCTCGTACAATGTAGATGAAGAAACTGTTTATGCGTGATGCGTCCACTCGTGTCCATCTGCGTCTTTCAAAATATAAAGATCAACAGTTTCAAAAGGAGAGCTAACCTTCCTTCATAATGTATCATTTTAGTACGCAAATGAACAACCCCCTCCGGAAATTCTATCGGATGGAACTTTTCGGATCTCACATGAAAGCTCATGATACGACAGCGAATAGTACCAGCAGAGCCGTGCTTACCATTATGTAGAATAAACACTGGCCTATGGCCTCCAGTTTTTTTAAAGAACATAGAAGCATATTGGTGCTATACTTTATCAAATATATATGCTTATAAGTTTGTCGTTAGAGTAAGTATGTTATTTTGTCTATTCTACTTCTTTGTTTTTATTTACTTCTTAATCATCTCTACTACAGTTGGGTGAGGTGACTTAGCTACTTATTTATCCGAAAATAGTTTAGAATAGTTTTTTTTCTTTTTTTTTTTTTTTGTAAAAGGATATTCTAAAATTTGATTAGAGTAGCTGATTTTGAAAGGTTATAGTTAGTGATTTGTGGGAAAGAAGAGAACACGAATCACATTTTGAACTATTTTTTATGTTTAGTTTTTTATTTTCTGTTGTTATGTGACGATATCTATTATCGTAGACAGTTTTTCTTTTGACTTCTGTTACTGTAGACATTTTTATTTTTCATAAGTCGAGATTTTATATTTTTATCGCCTACGACATCTATTCACCTTGGCACGACTCTGAGTACCAGAATAAAAAAAGGCTCTATACTCTACACATGAACTCCATGATTCTTGAGCTCCCAACTGTCATCATCGTTAATATGTTATCATGCGTTGCTCTCTGGATCTGTCCTGTCTTCTTGTTATTCTCTTCTTCATCCATGACCGAGTGTTCAAAAGTACTTTCGTTAGTTATTAAACCTCAATTCTTTGTTGCGTTTTATACCTTTGTATTTTTCAAAACTTAGAACTCTAAATCTTATTATAAAAGTCAATATGAGTTGAACATGATATATATTATTTAATGGGAACTTTTGTTATTGTTATTTTAAATGATGACATATGTTGATATTATTGTATAGGTTGTCTTTGAATGAAGATTCTAAAGAGAAATATCAAAACAAGGTTTGTAATCAATCTGCATTGGTCTAGTTGGTTAAAAAGTTCACATCTGTTAGTTTTTCCATCTGTATTCGATTTTGGTTGGTGACATAGCTGTATTTTTTGGTATAGAAAGCTTTTAGGATCCCACAATTATAAATAAAAAAAAACTAAGATTTGTGTATAAAGTATAAACTCAGAAAAAGAAAATAAATTAAACATATCCATTTACTAAAAAGTGTAAGAACTAATATTACAATAAATAATTATAATCATTAAAAAAGAAGAAGACTTATAATCATTTATTAAACATAAGATATGATAAGATTATATGCACTCTTGTTTTTATGACAAAAAAAATATTATATGGAGTATATATATATATATATATCTTTAATAAATAGTTAAATAAAAAAAATTGAAACATAAAAATTTGGTAATTTGATACTAATACAAAGATATAAAAAATGTATTATGTGAGTTTTGGAACCGGTTTGCTCTTTACTTAACCAAAAAGAAAAAGAATTGAACTGGGAATTGAACTGGGAATCGTATATTCGTGTATCATATTGAGAGAAAGAAGAAGAATCGCGGAGAGTAGAATCAAATCATGAGTGGGCAGGAGAATCATGATGGCCGGATCCCTACCCCCGCCTCGTCGGAGCCCAAAGCTCCTCACTCCTCTGACTATGCTCCTTATCCTAAGCTCGACCCTAACGAAGCCACTCCTCCTCCGGCTGCTCCCATCTCCGGCGATCCCGCCACCACCATGCCGCCGGAGTTCAATCCTTACGTCTCTCCCTCTCCGGTCCCTAAGAGTGAGTTATTGTTCTCCATCCGATTTCTCATCCTATCGAATTTCTCTGTTTGATTGATTGATTGATTGATCGATCTTGGTCTGAGGCAGATACGATGGACTCTGTGAAGGATACGCTTGGGAAATGGCAGAAGATGGCAGCGGACGCCACCAAGAAGGCAGAAGATCTCGCCGGAAACGTTTGGCAGCACTGTAAGCTCCTCCTCCCCCCACCTTACTCGCCTCTTTCTTCTTCTTCGACGATCAGGTGAAATTGCGAATTTAATGATAAATCTTCTGATTACTGTCTCTCGAAAGAGAAAGATAGATAGTCTTGATTATGTCCTTTTGTAAATTTAGTCTTCATCCGATCATGTTTCCACCACCGACACGAAACCCAGCCAATGATTGTGCTATTGATGATCTTCCTTTTGAGCCAAAACACTCGGGAAATTCTGAAATATCCCTTCCATTCATAACCTTTACTGCCTCTGACTCTTGAATCTTCTCTACTATAGGCTGTTTCTTTCGCTAGTGTGAGGAATTAGTGAGTCTTGAACTGAAGACAAGATCGGATATTTTATTTGAATTGAGACTTGAGAGTATACAACTGTGTTTGATATCTTTCCTTTTCTTTTTTTTGTTTCTCAGTGAAAACAGGCCCGAGTGTAGCCGATGCTGCCGTTTCGCGAATTGCTCAGGGGACAAAAATACTTGCGGAAGGTGGATATGAAAAGGTCTTCAAGCAAACATTTGATTGCCTTCCCGATGAGCAACTTCGCAAGAACTATGCTTGCTACTTGTCTACTTCTGCTGGTCCTGTCATGGGAGTTATGTATCTTTCCACACACAAACTCGCGTTCTGTAGTGACACTCCTCTCTCCTATAAAGAAGGTGATCAGACCAAGTGGAGCTATTACAAGGTATTCTGTTTATTATCCTATGCTTCCTTTTTCTTTCTTTACTACTTCGTATTTTGATACCTATTCACATTCAAGAAAGCAATTTGAGAACAAAGACGTCAAAAACCGTAATCATTTGATGATATATGTTGAAGGCTTTAGCGACTCTATTTATTTCCAATGAATCTATATACATACATAGATATAATCTAATACTTCATCTTCATAAATTTATAACAAATTCTCTTGTCATTTTTACTTATCGGCATATAGAACATAGTGTGTGTACGCTTATACTAAATGGTAACTATATAATCCTTTTTTAAGGATTTTGTTAGTTGCATACCTTTTCTTTCCTGAGCAGACAATTAGGATAAGCGTTCTGTCATGTTTGCTTGTATAGTCTGTGATTTTGATGAGATCCGATATGAACAGGTGGTACTTCCATTGAACCAGCTGAAGGCAGTGAACCCATCAACAAGCAGAGTGAACACATCTGAGAAATACATACAAGTGATTTCTGTCGACAACCACGAGTTCTGGTTTATGGGTTTTGTGACTTATGAAAGCGCTGTGAAGAGCCTTCAAGAAGCTGTTCAGTCACATGCTCCGTGATTGTCCACTTGTAGTAACTATTGTGCATTAGATATGGAACATTGTGTTTCAGTATATGTTGATACCGTCTCAATGTGTTTGTAGATTTTGTACTCCTGGGTTTTAAACATTACTTTTGTTAATTTGCTTTTGTATGTTTGAATTATTAGTGTTTATCTGCAAATAAATCTTATCTAGTTCCATTTCGATCCAGAGATATTTGTTCCACCATTAGCCTTTCATGGTTCTCCGATATTAGATATTTGTTCCACCTCATTGTCATTTGTCAATGGCATTAGATACAAGCAACAAGGAGCTTAAGTGTTACATGACTAGGTTCCAAGTTTGGCTGCAAAGTCATCAGTTCTCCCAAATACAAACTCATATTCTTGAGAGAATCAGAGCATGAATAAAAACAGTAATGCCATTGGATTTTGGGTTCGAGTTGTGTTGGTTGAGTTATACAGGGCTACAGGCCATTTTTCCTAGCCATGTAATTTTAATTTTATGGGGTGAAATGTTTGAAGTATTTAAATGTTAGAGGACGTCTGTGTCATTTATCAACACTTTCCAGAGACGATTAGGTCTTTTATAAAAGCCGCCGCTTCAAGGCAGAGAGCATCATCAGCCAATCCCTCAAGTGCGTTTTCTGAGAAAATTAGGGATCTCCATTTTCGATCCCCATTCTTATTTCCGATTTTATGTTGTTGGTTTTGTTATTTCTGCTCAGAAAGTTCCCGATGATCGAATAACCTTTATATTTAGTTTCAGCCTTGTCTGAATATTATCAATGTTGAAAAAAAATTCAATTTTTTCTGAGGGAACTGATTTCGTATATTTTTTTTTTTACATTGTTTGAGATTTTTAGTTACACAGTTTTGTTCTTACCCAATGATGATTCGAGAAAATCTCTATTATAAGTTTCAGCCTTGTCTGAGATAATCAGTGTTGATAAGTTCTTCGATTCTGAGGGAATCTCATTATTGTATTTGTACATCGTTTTGTTTTTTTTGTTGTGTTCGTGAGGATGATTTATCATTTATATCCTCAGATTTCTACATACAGAACTTGGATTCGGAAAAAGAGTTTTAGAAGTGATGTAGTCTTTCTGATTTTTTTTTTTAATTGTGAATGATTGAAGTCCTCTTACGAGAGAAAATAAATATTAATGTCGTCATAATGAAAGCAACCGTGTGGATTGTACTGTGTGGATTATGTGTGACAACGTGACCAACTGTAAAACAAAGAGTCATTATCTCATGAGTCCTTATATCTTTCAACTTAATCTAAAAAATCCCTCTATTTTCTTGTATTTTCTGAACACTTATTTTTAATTCGAAAAACAAGTAAAGGACAAAGTTATCCTCCTAAAAATTTCAATATTACAGATCCAACCAGATGATATCCAGATCTAATGTGTAAGACCCATCTCAAATCGGATATCCAAGATCTAAAACAAAATCACGTTTCTGAAATCTCTCGCGTTTTCTTTGTTGGAGCTTCATCTTTGTTCTCCCGAGCCAGATTCGAAGAAAAAGAATTTGAAAACAAAATTTCGATTTATCTCTATCTTTCTTTCACTAATTTGAGAATTTATCGCGTAATTAGTGCTCTCTTTCCTTTTGATTTCGTCTTTTATTGATTTTGCATTTGTTGTTTGAATTTTTTCGTTTCTGGGTAATACTAGTACAATCAAACTTGGACAACTGAATATTTTTTACAAGATTTCCAGAAAGAGTGAAAGACGCATAGAATAGAGGGGACATAGATACACATATCGGTTACAAAGTCAACAAAAAAGTTGTTTTGTGATATTTCAATTCGTAATACTGGTATAACTGCGTAAAATCATGTAAAACTAAGTAAAACTTTGTTCAGTATTACTCGTAATATTGGTACAACTAGTAAAACTAAATGTCAAACCCAGAAAAACATAAACCTTCCATAAGAACCCTAGAAATCTGAAATTAATAGGATTTGATGCACAAAACTTTAAAATAACAAAAAATTTGAAATAGATGAGAAGCTTATTGAATCTAATACACAAACTATGAGAGAAGAGAAAAATGAATGAAGAAATGATAAAATCCTAGAATATGAAATTTGGGAAATTTTTGAAAATTTGAGAATTTTTTTTAGTTTTGCGAAATTTTATATTTTTGGGGATTTTTGAATTAATATTTTCGTCAATATTGGTGGAAAGCACACGAGAAACACATGCGCCGCCTTTCACTCGCATGTGAGCCGTCTTTTTCTCACATGGCGCTGCCAAATTTGCACATAGTTATACCCAAGATACTAGTTATACTAAATCTGCAAATAGTTTTACTTTGGGTGTTTTCGATTTTAATTAGTATTACCCGATCTTAAATTTTGATTTTATAGTTTTACATTTGATTTTAGTGGATTAACATATGATTGCTAGTGTTTTATCTATTATTTAGGTGTAAAAATTGATTTATGTAACTTTTTCATCCTAAAAATGTTATTTTTAACAAAATAACCTTAAAAGTATAAGGTAGATGTTGTCTAATATTTATAACAAACCATTTTGCTATACTTTTGTAATTGGCTACTAAATACACGTTTATAACATTTATTTGTTAAGTTTACAACCATTAATATGTTTATTTACTAATATTTGTTTCAATTTGTAAAAATAATTTTAATAAAAGTCAAATTTATCATTATCAGTATTATCCAGTTTTACTAGTTTTACTAGTTTTTCGTATAGTAATATCAGCTTTACTAGTTATACTTCATTTATCAGTAATACTAGTTATACTAGTTATCCTATCGCGAAAATTCAATTCAAATGATTTCAAAGAAATCCAAATCAGATGATTTTGAGTTCAATTCTCTATAATTAATTTTTGTTTGTGACTCTGTCGATGAAAAACTTGATGGAAGAAGAAACGAACTCGATTGAAATGGAGACGGAAGAAGAGAAAGGAGATCGAATATCGAATAAAGAACAGAGCGGAGATTTTTCTAGATCTGGGGGAGAAGAAAGCCAAATGCTAATCGCATTATTTTTTGCGTTTTAAAAAATTGTGTTTTGTTTATTTTATGATTAATTTTTAAGAGAATAAAAGAAAAGTTATTTTTGTAATTTGATAGAAAGAAGAAAGAGAGAGGGATAGATGAGATTAAGTTGGGATATTTGTGATGTGTTTGATAGATAGAGGGACATGAGAGATGATGACTCGTAAAACAAATGCAAACAAGCTGCAAGCATATAGATTTACATTTACTGCATGAGTACCTCTAGATGATTAGATTTAGATCTAACAAATACTCATTGTCTAGCTGTTGAGTTTTTCTTAAACTTAAAACGTCTTGTGTTGTTCAGCTGTTTCATATAAATTTTTAATCTTGAATCATGAACATTAATTTTTGGATTAGCTATAGCTTTTTTTCCTTTCCGTTAATTTTCAGCATTAAGATTAGCCAAGAAATACAAACATTATAATTGTTTTGGGAAATTGGGGTGAACTAACTAAGAGTTTCACTTTGAATTTTAATGAAATAAGTAGGTGTAGTATAAGATTTGGACGATATAACATTGATTAGATGGAAACAAATCCAGAATGGCGAGGTTGTGCAATCGGTTTAATGGTTGTTTACTTGCATTTGTTGTATCTAAATGATAATAAATGTATCTGAAGTTTGATCGTATCATTCTTACGAGGAGACCAACTTTAAAAGTTGTGAATGGGTCGATTGAATGTCTTATTAAAGTAGGTTAGCATATAAACAACTATGACCAGTGTAGTGTGCCTACCAAATTTTAAGATCTAGCATTTGGACTGTTCTCTTGTGTTACATGAACTTGGTCAGTCGTGCAACATCTAGATATTTTATAGGTTATCCATCTCCATCTAGTTTTTTTTTTTTTTTTTAAACCATCTCCATCTAGTTATTTGGTTTGAAGTGTTTTTAATGAAATATGCAAGAGATGTAATTTGATATATCATAAATTCTCCAAGGTACACTATATCATAAAAAGTCCTACATTTGATAGTTGGAGAAATAATGAAATAATAATATAAAAGGTTAGGCCTCTTTGTTCATTACCAACTGGCTTTGAGTTGGAAACTTATATAACTTCACACGTTATTGCCTTTGATTTTTGGTGACCAAAATTAAAAGTTTCTGCGTTGAGAGGAGATCATGATGGTCGTTGAAGGAGAAGATGAATGCTGACGATAAAGACATCGTTGGATTACAAAAGTTTTAATAATTTACTATGACTCTTGTATTGGGTATTAGGTTTTTTATTTATTATTTATTCTATTAGTGATACGTTGTTCATCGTTTAGGTTTTGATTAGTTTATTTCATATTAGGATTTGGTTTTTGGTTTGATACAATAGTTGGTGAATGTGTTGTGATATTTAAGAGTTTGTGAGTGTTTAGTTTGGGTTTATGTTATCTCCCACTTCTATGTTCATGATCTCTTGCTAATTGCTAATGCTACTACTTCTATTCAAGTTGTTGCTGCTTCCATGAGATCATTTATCACATTACTTTCTTCAAACTACTACTACTACTTTTACATTAAGATTTTTTTGAGCATATGAAACATGGCAGATAATTCTACAAATATCATATCTTCTTCTACAACTTTTATTACACTACATAGTACATCTACAGCTGAGCCTATTACTACTATCTCTTGTTAATGACCAATCTTGTAACATCCGTAAACCAAAAATTAAATTTTTGGAGGTAGTGTCGAGGGACACCAGGGAAGGTGTCGGTCGACACCGGTTATTGAAAATTGAATTGATTTGAAAATCACATGGGATGGGGTGTCTCGACACTAGAGCTGTTTTGTGTGCTGTTGTTCGTTTATGTGGTAAATGTTGTCAAATTGTTTATTACTAGTAAATTGCGTAATTGGCTTGTAGATGGGAGGACCGTCTTACTAAGTATTTATTAAATACTTATACATCTCTTTTTCTCTAATGTGATGCAAGTAAAAGAAAAGTGTGATCGCAGAATAAGGCTGACGAATGGGATGATAGGATGATTGTTTTGAGTTTATTACTTATATTGCTGGGATTTAATTGTTGAATTATTATCTAGTTTAAAGAGTTATTTGATTTGTTGACTTCCGTATTTGAGAATTTGATAAAAAAAAAAAAAAAAAAAAAAAAAACTTAGTTTTTTCAAATCTNTTATGGCTAATTATTCTCTTGGTTTGTTAGAAATATTTGGACGTGACAAAAGAGAGAAGAAGTTATATGTACTTCTGAAGAACTCATCTACCCATGAAAGTACTACCCCCTTTCATGTTCATACCAAGTTTAATATTTCTTCTCCTAAAATAGTCTCAGCATCTACACAACTACAAATGCTACTAAAGAACAACCTTTGCGATCTACTATCCAAGTTGGAAGTTTGAGACTTCTCACCTCCAATTTAAGGGAAGGTATTGAGATAAAGACATATTTAGATTTAGTTATATCTACAATATCTATTCTAGCATATTTCTATGTGGATTATGATTTACATATTCTTATAAATATTCTACTTATGTTAACTTATTCAACACACTTAATACAATACACTTTCATATTATATTATGGTATTAGAGGCACTCAATGTTGGGTTATTCGATATTATTCTCATAATTGCTTACGCTTCAGATAATGATAACTATACGTGAAAGGGAGGTGGTGTTGATAATAGAAAATCTCACATCAGTAATTGGTAAAATAATAAAATAATATATAAAGGATTATGCATCTCTCTACTCATTATTAATTGATTTTAAGCCTATATAACTTGACAACTATTCTTAAAAAAATTATAATATATTTCGAAATAATAGAAAACTGAGCAAAGCATGCAATTCAAAAAGAGGTCGAAAGGGAAAAGAAAAGAAGGCGGGACTGGCAATTCAAAACAAAAACTAGACATGAGAAGAAGCGAGTCAAAGTAAGGCAACACAAATTACGTACACTAAATCACTAATTGATGGGTCAAAGTTTTATCTTCATAAGACACAAAACGAGAGGTGGCTACTTCTCTAAACGAGTCAAAACTTAGACGCAATGCTTTATAGATGGAAAGTTTTTTTTGTTACGATTATAGATAGAAAGTTTAGAAAACTTTTTTTGTTTTTTAAGTTTATAAAACTTGATTACCTCTTTACTCTTTCCGGTGCTACGGTTTTCGATTGTTCAATCCTCTTTATAAAGATGTAACTCTAAATAGTTGTAGATCAAACACAATATATAATGGATGAAATATGAAGATTGTTGTAGATCTTTGATAATATACATAGTCAATAGTATAACAAAAATTAGTTGAACAACAAAAGATAAGAATTGTTATATGATAAACCCTCGATGATAGGGACTAGCTCGATTCAGAACCGTTATTTAAGAAAGAAAAAAAGTTAAAATGAGAGTATAGGGTTTTCGGAAATGTGTGGCTATTAAATACTTAGATAATGTAATGTCATAATCCATTAAAGTTGTAGTACCTTAAAACCAAATTGAAATGTCTATAAAGAACACTCGATACTTGCTTTTCCACTGGTCTAAGTCTTCTTTCTCTCTTAATTCTATTTGAATATTTGTATCATAGAGTTTAAAACATATCCGCCGTCACGCACGCACGTTGAACACAGTCATACTCATAATCATTAAACTAATCTCAGTTCACACTACAACTTGGACTAAATATAGTCCATACTAACTATAAACTATTAGAACTTGGCTGTCTTTTAACCTACGTTGCACGGAAACGAAAACGGAAACGTGGAAACGAAACGTTTCGGAAACGTGAAACGCCTATTTTT
>OVBJ01002322.1:0-18763 GCA_900406535.1 Noccaea bulbosa
GATCGATTGGAAATTGAAAAGGGAAAGTAATAATAACCCGCGTGAGAGGATCAAGAGTCTGGACACGTGTCGCTTCTCCATAAGTGAAAAATGCTGACGTGGCGACCTCTGGAGAGAAGTTATTCTACTTTTATATAGTAGATTATTAAAATTATTTAAGTTAATCAAATTGGAATTACTTTATTAATTAAAGATTTACATACAAAGTATGGGTTTTGGTTCGTCCGTGGTTGAAACCAATATAAGATAGATACACGCGGATCTGATCACTTTTATTAAACCAATATCTTTATCTTGAGAAGTACATGAAAAATTTATGACAAAAAATTGAAAAACCAATCTAATTATGAAGAGAAAGTGTTTGACAACAGATTTAATGAGAAAAAAAAAAATTAACATAATCTAACAATAATACAAAATCAATAGAATATGCTTTTTAAATTTTTGGGTTTTTATAGACAAGTTCGGGTTTGGGTGAAAATCTGAGATCTAATTTTATAGAGATATAGAGCTATAGAAATTGTTCGGGCTTCTTTGAAATTGTTCGGGCTTCTTTGAAAATTTATGTTTGGGTTGGATTCGAGTTGTTTTTTTTTTCAGTTTAAGGTTATCCGGATTTTTTGGATTTCGGGTATTCGGGTTTAGATATATTAAAATTTTGAGTATTTTAAAATTTTGATTTGGGTATTTACGTCGGGTTCCGGTGAAAAAGTTTCCAGATTTGTTTTGTTCAATTCAGGGTTTTCGAGATTTTTTGGAATTCAGATTTTCGGGTTTAGATATATTAAAAGAGTTTGGGTTTTTAAAATTTTTGATTAGGGTTTTTTGGTCGGGTTCGGATTTAGGGTTTAAATTTTCTACACAAAACGTCACACCGCACAAACGTGCGGTTACTCTACTAGTATACGAACAAAATAGAAAGCATTAAAAGCAAATGTTCTTCTGGAATCTGTTCGAAAGTCATAACAATGTACTACAATGAAACAAAAAAAAAAAGAAGAAGAAGAATAAAACTAAATATAGTCTTTTACCAACAAAAAAAATAAATATAGTCGATGCCCATACATTATCATTATATCAAACCGTGATTAAGCGATCGCCAGCATCAAAAGACAAGTAAATAATTGAACTGTTAATAACTTAATATGTTTAACAATGTCTAGTTTTAATTAAATATATCATTTTGTGTAGACTCTTATAAGTATCCAGATTATAAAGATTGCAAGAGTAACCAAACAACAGATCACCTTTTCTCGTGTTACATGTTTACGAGCAAACACACCCATAACTAATATTTTTTTCAAAGGAAAAAAGAAAAATTCAAACTCTGCATGCCGTTAAAACACAGAAATTAAACCAGGGAGAAATGAAGAATCCTCGTCACCTGATGAGAAAGAAGTTATTGACAAAAGAGACAGTTATTTGACTATTCGAATATAAGAAATTTATGTAAGAAAAATAAAATAAACAAATAATGTAGATTATATTTTAGATTAAAATAAATTAAAAAGTTTGTAGTGAAACCACATGAAAGATCCGATTATATGGCTAACGTGTCAATATTATAGTAGCAAGAGATTACCAGGAAACAAGGATGTATAGAACGAATTTCGAGATCTATCGCTTTGATTTGTCAAACGAACGTTGCATGGAATAATAATGAAACAATAGGATTAAAACACCCTGAGAACAAAACAAAAATAGATATGTCAAACATGTTCACATTTTTAAGCAGTTTCTATACGCAAACAATCGAACCGAGTGCGAAATCATTTGTAAAGAAAGACAGGAGGATGCAAAACACCAAGGAAATAAAAAATTTAGAAACTTACCAGATGAAAAAGAAGATGATTGTGGACCCTTTTCGGCAAAATTTAAGGCAACCCTCCGCAAAACGGAGTCAAATACTCACATGTCCATATTTGAATCTGAATATAAAACTTCTGAAAAATTGCAGCTCAACATGTCTTACATGTCATATGTTATTAGAGAAGTTCGCTTTCATTAGGGTAGGAAGAAGATACAACGTCGTTAGGGAGCGAAGATGCCTTTCGTTTAGTGAGATTGAAAGAAAAACCATAAACTTTGGATTTACGTACTAACATATAAATCATATGAACCATTGGATTAACTGATGTTGACGTTTGAAGATCCTAAAAATAGAAATTAACATTATATAGATTTGTGTGATTTTGGTTTCTTTGTGTTGTTAAAATCGAAAGAAAGAGGATCTCGATTCTCGACCATATGTTGCTTACGTTATTTTGGGTTTATATCTACTTTTAGCATCAACGAAATTGCTTGAAATTTTTTTTAAAAGTACAATTCTAAAGATGTTAATTTTCAAAACTACATATCTAGTATGACAATTTTCAAAACTTCAAGGGTTTATGTCTGTGTGTAAAACAAGAATATATTTCAAAAATTTAGAATTTTCAAAACTACACATCTATCTAGACTTTTACACATACTTTAAAAAGTTTCGGGATTAAAAATAAATTCAATCAAACTTAAGGGGTTTATGTCGTTAAAAGTTCATTTTTCTTCTTGCAAAAACCTAAATTTTCCCAAACCTCAACATTTTTTTTCTGTCATCTTCTCCGTCGCTCGTTTCAGTTTTCACGTTTGGCAGTCATCGTCGGGTCGTTTGCCGAATTGCCACCAACGCCGGAGAGCTCATCATCTCCGCCGCCTAAATCATCACCGTCTTTTCGAACCGAGGTCCTTTTTACTGCTTCTCCATTAATCAACGAATTTACTTTTTTCTTCTTTCTGTGTGTGTGATTTGGGATTCTGTGTGATTGTATGATCCAAATGAAATCAATTGAGTAACCTTACCTGGAGATTAATTAAAAGATTGATAAAGAACATAACTTTTTGCTGTGTAGGAGAAACTGTTTCCGACTTCAGTACTATAGAATGTACATTGATGTGTCTGAGGTTTAATCATTGATAATATGACTGTGAATTCTACTTACCTGTATCATGAAACTGTTTCTCAGTTTGCTTCAACAGTGTGAGTAAGCACCATGGATCGATCTCTGAATCTCCTCGATTTAGCCTTAGGGTTTGATCAGGAGCTAGCTGATTCATCTCCACTATGTGGGAAGTTAGTATTGATCGAGGATTGTGTAGAGACTACTGGTTCTTTTGTGCTTCACCAGCTGATGAAGCGTGTTCTCTCTCCACATTCCTCTGAAGCTCTTATCTTTCTCGCCTTTGCTCGTCCTTTCTCTCATTATGATCGAGTCCTGCGTAAACTGGTATAAAGAAGATTCGATCTTTCGTCCAATTTCCATGGCTTTTCTACAAGAGATTCATCTCAGTGTCTTCTTACCATGTTCTTGTGTCTTTTGTTTTGGGGTTATGGACAGGGATGCAATTTAGCCACTCAAAAGACAAACAATCGGTTGGTTTTCTTCGACATGCTCATGATGAAATGCTCAGGTGAGACTTCTCAGGTAAAAACTGTTGTTCACCTTGTCAATTTGATTCTTCAGGATTTTAAACTGTCTTTAGAAGTTGAGTTTTACCAAATTCCTTAATGTCACATTAGATAAAGTAGCAATCAGTCAACAAGTTTGTTGAGTCTTTGATAAAGCATACTTAGCGGGTTTAACAGAACTTATAGTGATAGTTTGGGAATGTCTTGACCTAGGAGAGAATTAGTAGATTTTCTAGAACAAATCTTCTAACTTTTGGTTTTGGTTTTGGTGATCTCATCGGTTCTTCTTCTTTGTAAGCTACGATTTAAAGATAACAGAGTAGCGTTTTGTTTCTGCTCCCGGTGAATCTGATTCAGAATCTATCAGAAAATTGTATTTTGAACACAAATGATGAGGCTTTTGTGCATGATTATATTTCCACGTTTCTACTTGTATTATCAAAAACAGAAAAGGTCTCCGTTTGATTTCATCTACTTGTAGTGGGCGTTTCATTGGTTTTTTTGTGTTTATCTTCAGAGTTCAAACCTTTTTGATAAGGTGCCAATAACACTCTCTTTGGTGAAATTCTCTAGCAGATGTTGAAGAAACGAAAGACAATGCGAGTGCGGTTGCGAAACTATTTAGGGAGATTCAAGAAACCGTGCGAAGGCTATGCAGTGTAGCTAATAGCAACGTAACCGTTATGGTGGATGACGTGTCTCTCCTGGAAATTGCTTCTACCGGTAACAGCAATCCAGATCATGTCTTGGACTTCCTGCACTACTGCCACACCTTAACTTCTGAAAGCGTAAGCTATTCTTTTACTCTTCTGAAGTAACATAACATTCGCATTCTGAATTTGTTTCTGTGAAGAACAGAACTGTTCGTTGGTCATTCTCAGTCATGAAGATATATACACGAGCATGGATAGACCTGCATTTTTGCTGCAGATGGTGTGCCTTGCAGATGTTGTGATAAAGGCAGAGCCTTTAGCTTCTGGTTTAGCGAATGATGTTCATGGCCAAGTAAATCTCAAATACCCTTTTTTTCTTCCGAATCATTTTTGTTTGATAATTTCTTAAACGATCTTGCTGGCTTATATATATAGTTGAGTGTTCTGAACAAAGGGATAAGCAGCAACTCCGGTCGAGGAAGCTCGAGGAACAAGTTGCAGAATTTTCAATTCAGGATCAAGGAAAATGGTATCGATTATTTCTACCCTGGTTGCAGAAGAAGCTGAGTTATTAGAGACTGTTTTTTAGGGTTAATCATTTGTATGGTAGCGAGTCTCATGTAAGACATTTGTGTGTTTTGCTATTGCCATTTTGTTTAAGAGATTTTTTTACTCTGCTCAACAATGTTTCCAAGTGTATGTCACTTTATACTCGAATGCCTTTGAGACGCAAAACTTTAGCAAAATGCTATAATGAAAAAAAACCTTTGGATGAGGGAGAGTTTTGTAATTTTAAAAGTATGAGATGATGACGTGGCTTATGCAGTCGTGGGTGGATATACAAAGAGAAATGGTCGACGCTTGACTAACAAACAGAGCCAGTCGTTGGTTTCTCACCGACGGATTGCGATTTCGATATCGATTTCTCTCTACCTCCGTCACCAATATTTCCGGCGATCGACTCTCACTGTTCCGATCAATCAGCCTTCCAGGTAAACTCTTCTTATTTAATCTTCTGTGGTCGAATTGGATTCCTGTGGATCTTTCTGATCCGATGATATCAGAAACTAAAATCCTTAAGAAGAATTTTGTTAAGATCAAAGATCCAATTACTCTGCGGGCATGTGAAAATGTGTTTCTTTTGTAAAAATCGTCACTTTCTTTTTACAAGATCCTACTTTCTGGGAAAAAAGAGAGCCAAGTCTCAGTTTGTGACTCCAGTGTAATTGTATTTCTATGACTCAAGAATGAAAACCAATTCACAGTTGGGGACTCTCTGCTTCCCCTTTACTTTCAGGTGCTTTGGTTTTTTCCTGTTTGGCCATGGACATCACAGAGCAAGCATCAAGCGAAGAGGTAACAAAGATCGAAAACGAAGAGACTTCATCCGTGGAGATCAAAGTGTTGTTATTCGCAAGAGCTCGTGAGCTCACAGGTGTGCCTGATCTAACACTGAAGATGCCATCAGGTAGTACAACACAGAAATGTATGGACGAGTTGGTGATCAAGTTTCCCAAGTTAGAAGAGGTACGCGGATGTGTCGTTCTTGCTCTCAACGAAGAATACACAACAGATTCCGCCATTGTTAAACACAGAGACGAGTTAGCCATCATACCTCCAATAAGTGGTGGCTAATTTGCATTTTACAAAATGTGTAAATTCAGGTTCTGTATTTTCATTGGCAATAATCATAATTGTAACAGCGAAGATTTTGTATAACTCAAGTTATATTTGTGCTAAACACATGATAAAGGTTACAACTTTTCGACGACTTCTTCGTCTTTCTCGGATGAATCATGGTACTGATTATCGTTACGCATTCAAACGAAAAGAAGAAGTAAGTGTGATCACTAGTTTAGAAGCGACGAGGTCTTGAATGGTTAATACTATCTAGTGTTGAACCAAGAACCCTTCTACTGTACTCCAAACTTGCTCCATTCGAGTGCGTAGATACTCCTGGTGGAGGTGGCTCTGCAAACATTGCAAAAAAAACACAAAACGGAACTAAAGTCTCATACTTGGAAAGAGACGAATGAGATTTTGAGCTAAAAGGTTCCTTTTTTTTTTTCCTTATAAAGAAGACGTATGTGTTGAAATTTGGCAAAGAAGCAGGCTACATTCTCATAACTTGAGCAGCTAAACTAACTAATGATACTAGTGAGACCACAGAGTTTTGTATTCGATTTCAAATAAAGCTTTCCATCTTCTTGTTTGCTGCATGGAATCAAGAGGGATAAGGAACAAAAACATACCTTGAGTGTAGTCCAAAGGCAGAGAAGAAGGTGGAGAAACCAATTGCGACGAGAATCTCTCAGATTGGTGATGATGAGATTGAGAACGATTCGAATTCTCGAAATTCAGAGACTGAGGTCTCGTTCTGTGACCTGAATTTGCAGATGCTTTGTCCTGTCCAGATATCTAAATCCACCAAAAAACACTCGACCAAAATCAGCACCCACAAATCGAGGATTTAACAAGCAATTATCAGAGGTAAACAAGGAGACTCACAGCGAATTTGAGAGTTCTATTGTAGAGAGAAACGAGACCGGAGAAGAGCTTGACGGCGTAATCGGCGATTTCTTCAGACTCATACTCGGCGAATGCGAAGCCTTTGGGTTTATCGGTTTCTTTATCGCGAGGAATGTGTAGATCGATCACTCTTCCAGCTTGGATTAAGATATCATACAAAACCCTGTCGCTTACTCTCTCGTCTACGTTCCCTGGATTCGAATTGAAAAATCGTTGTTGAATTCAATTGAATCAAATTCCATCTCTGCAGTTTCGACGAATTTTCAGATCCAATTGAAAATGTTTTCAAGAGAAAAAATTTACCAACGTAAACGGTGCAATTGGAATTCCCGGACATGGAAGCTACTTCGTCGATCAGAACAATGAGAGAAACAAAATCTAAAGGGAGAAGATGAAAGAGAGAAGTTTGACAAGGAAAAGACGAAGAGAACCTTCAAGAGGGGTCACGGTACAAGGTACGATGGCTGTTTCTGTTTCTGTTTCTGGCTGTTGTGGTACCCTCGTTTTCGATTTTCTTTTAAACCAGAATGTTGTAAATTATCGAAATAACCATTAATATATTTTCAATATTACCGATCCAACCAATAACTTATCTACCCAACTAGGGGTGTTCAATCCGGATATCGGTTCGGTTTCGGATCAGGTTTTTCGGTTTTCGGTTAATAAAAAATAGTTATCACACTATATTCATACTTACTTCGGTTTGGTTCGGTTTGGATAGTCTCGGTTTTCTCGGTTTGGATATTTTTGGTTCAAATAATCTCGGTTTTCGGTTTATTTGTACTTTTTGTATTATTATTATTTTATTATTTAGAATTTTTAATTTTTATCATAATAAGAAAATCAAATTCAAATAAGAAAATGCAAATACATATCTTATTTTAAAGTTAATGATCTATAATTTTATATGAAACTACTCTAAATATATATTATTATATATCATATGTATAT
This sequence comes from Noccaea bulbosa, assembly GCA_900406535.1. Classification (NCBI taxonomy): domain Eukaryota; kingdom Viridiplantae; phylum Streptophyta; class Magnoliopsida; order Brassicales; family Brassicaceae; genus Noccaea; species Noccaea bulbosa. The sequence continues at coordinate 7,579 of OVBJ01002322.1, forward strand.
ACAATATATTATTATATTAATATATAGAGTTATTCGATTTTTTTTCGGTTTTTGCGGTTAATATCCAAACCATATCAATATCCATGGTTTATATAAATTTGCATCCATACGGTTTATACGGTGTATCCAAATCCAAACCATATGACCTATTTCGGTTCGGTTCGGTTTGGTTTGGTTCGGTTTTACCAAATTGAAGACCCCTACACCCAACCAATAAATTATCCACCATTTAGACAACCCAACTGCAATCGGCTCGAAATCATTTTAACAAAGAAAACTCAGGAAAAAATGTGCCTCGAGCCCCATTTTATCCCGTTTCAACTCCCTTGCTTTCCCGAATTTTCACTCTCGCTTCGTTCCGGTTTTTTTTTCACAACTCGTGTTCCGCTCAACTCATCAAATCATGCATCTAAGTTGGCGTAGAGATTTAGGATTCCATCGGAAAAAGGTGAGAACCTTAATTTCGTTTATGAATTGGATTTGGAAAATTGGAGAAATCGAATTCGATGTTACAGAATCGATTATGTGCGGAAATTAGAGATTAGGTTCTGATCGGAAAGAGAGAATTGGGTTCGCGAGTTAGGGAATTCGAAAAGTGATTAATGATTTTGTGTGGATATTATGATTCATGTGTTGAAATTATTTATATTTGTGCAGGAATGGCTCGTACGAAGATGGAGGCCAGGCGTGGTCCATGTCCGGCATTGAGAAATGAAGAAGATGACTTACCAAGCGTGACGGCTCAACCACGTGAATCAGAGAGAAGGCAAGATCATGAAGAAGGGGAAGAACGAGAGACAAGGCGAGAACAAGAAGATGAAGAAACCGAAGTGTTACAGCCGTTGAAGATGTACTTCAGTCCGGTCCACAATAGAGAGACAACGAAGATTGCGACAATTTGCTTCATTAACAAGGCGGTGGAGAGGATAAACAAACTTGATGCAGAGGAGAGGCGATGGTTCCACGAACATCCCCAGTTCATACATTTTTTCCACATACCGTTAGAAAAACCCCATAGGATGCAGGCAATGTCCATGCTCACTCTCAGGGCTGCTTGTACGGAGAAGAAGAAGGAATGATGGTTTATGGTTAACGGTGTACCAATGAGGTATTCGCTGAGAGAGCATGCTCTAATGACGGGAATGTATTGCCATTTGTATCCAGGGTCGCTTGATACATTGGGCAGCATGGAGTTTGTGAACCAACATTTTGAAGGAGTGAAAAGAGTTACATACGCGAAGGTTGAGAAGAAGCTGCTGAGTATGGGAAGTTGTGTTGAGCGTTTGCAAATGGTTGTGTTGTATTTTCTCAGCAGTGTGATTATTGGTCAGAAAAGGAAAGGGGCCTGAGCACCTTTTGTAGAGCCGTGAATGATCTTGAGCTGTGCAGTACATTTCCTTGGGGAAGATTGGCGTTTGATGCGAATATGAGGGACATATTCCACATGCTTGACCATTTTAACGGAGTTCCAATTCCTCATTTGTGTTTTCCTAGTTTCATAACTTCTTTGGAGGTAAATGTTTGTTAATTTAAAATTTTAGATTACTTATGTTATGGTAAGAGAAAAGAAAAGAAGTGAATGAAAGTTTTTTTTTTTAGCTTCTGCCGTACGAGGCGATTCTAAGTCTGAAGAGAGGATGTCGAGACCGTGAGTGTCCTAGGATGTGCAAGATGAGGTTTAAACCAATCTCTATGAAATGTTGGCCCATCTCGGAACTCAATGAAGTATTAGGTACATCTAAGGTGAGAAACAAATTCAAAATTGGCTTAGATGGTTTGTAAAGTAGAAATTACATATGAATTGTACCTATTTTGTTCGCAGGACATTGACAGTATTTTGGAACCAACAGTGGATGAGGAATTGTTGTTGGCTCGAATCATGAATGGCTTAGAGGAGGAGGATGATGCAATTGATCCAATTGTTGATGGTTGGAAGCAGCGTATCATGGTTGAACGGAGGCCTATTTTTTTGAATAGCTTTATAAAAAAGATGTTGCTGGCCGTGCAGGAGAATACGCAGAAGAAGCTGAGAACAAGAATCTGCCTGGAGGAACTGATGTTCCAGCGAGTAATGCTCCAACGACTGAGGTTCCAGTGACTGAGGGTGGAGCTGAGACTGCGTCTTTGGTTAAGAAGATAGTGCTAGAAGCAATGGAAAAATGATTTAAGAAAATTTATGATCATGTGAATAATCTGTTCCGTAACATGGATTCAAGAGTGAAAGAGGTTGAGAAATTTGTGAAAGAAAGAAGAGGAGATGGTTCTGAAGACAGAGTTCGAGATGGAGATGGAGACGGAGTTGGAGTTGAAGATGTTGGAGGCTTGAGAGGTGAAACTGGAGTTGAGTTGATGGAGATGGTGGTCGTGGTGGAGCCTCGGAGATGGAGGTGGAAGCAGAAGAAGCAGAGGGAAATGGTGACAGTTTAGAAACAGAGGAGATGGAGGTGCAAGCATTAGCACCAGAGGGATACGGTGACGGTTTAGAAACGGGGGAGATGGAGGTGCAAGCAGAATTAGCAGAGGGAGATGGTGACGGTTTAGAAACCGAGGAGATGGATGTGCAAGCAGAAGAAGAAGAGGAAGAAAATCATAAGTATGTGAACGGTATGCTACATTGTTTCTTGCATCGATTTAGATGTCTAATCATCACTTTAACGGTATATACAGGACCCCGGAAATGTCTGCTATGCACAATACTTCTCCGGATTTGAAGGTTGTGGGAAGCAAGTTAAAAGACATTGTAGGTTAGATTCTGTCAGCTACATAAAATGATTCACGTCTACTGAACATGCATAACGAGTTTCTTTGTTGAACTCATCTCAGGTCCCTGCAAGTTCTTTTAAGATGAGAAAAGTTGTGATCAGTCTCTGTAACATCATCGCTCAAAGATGGAGAAACTCGGGAATCGGTTATAGCTATGGACAGTGGAATATTTGATCACTATACTCAGTTTAATGAGTCAATGGAGAGCTCATTGAAACAGTTGCTTCGAGATGAGGTTTGAGAGTGTTAAACTGATTCTATCGAATGATGGTTCAGGTATTGGAACTGCATTACTCGATGCTTCTCACTTTCAGTATTTCCAACTTGAAGACTCTGAAATAAGTTAATAGAAAACGAATCTATGTATGTGATTCTTAGACCACCTTCCCATGTTCATGAACAATATTATTCTTCAAGCTCGTGAATTCAAAAATCCAGAAAATGTTGTAGAACTACATATCATTCGAGTTCTCTATATAAAGTGATAACATTTTCATATCTGATTCGGTTTCACAATCATGCAATTGTTATACAAAATAATGGTTTCAGTTTATATCTTATTTTATTTTATTTTCCTTTGAATTCATCCCAAAAAATAGATGATATCGTAAATACAAACTTAACAAGAACTTTTAACGCCTATAAATCAGTGTTCTATGCAGTGGCCAATCTAGATGTTGGGAATGTCCTGAAATCACTTGTATTTCTCCAAAGTTAAGGTTAGACAATCATATAATATTATGTGATTTTAATGTCTTGCTAGAGACCACTTATAATCTATGGACCGAAGAGTTCGTAGCTAATATTATATGATCATACAGGGTCATACACCTAAGCAAATTGGATCGATGATATATTGGACTTAAATAATATATATATATACACATAAGATGTATATGTAAAAGTGATAAAGATCTCTTACTTGAAGAGAAAGTAACGTGTATAATAATGGGTTAAGCCCATTAACCTTCGATGATGTAGGGCTCAGATATATTCAATATATAAAAGTTACACATCAAGGTTAATTATATAACACAAAAATTCACGCTCACGTTTACGTCTTTGACGGCAAACCCTAAGTCCAAGTTTCTGAGATTAAATCTCAGCGACACTAGCATCCCGCCTAGATCTAGTTTGTGTGCGTGTGGATACCGGTAGAGGCACTACACTTGGAGTGCTCAAAGAACCTTGATCTAATTCTAATATCTTTCAGCTGCTCTTAGATCTAGATTTATTTCAATATTTGTATGAGATTCTGGAACTGATTCATAAGTATTTATAATGTGTTATAAACCTATATGAATTCCAACACTAGAGTCATATTTTAGTGGGGGCATTAAGTTTAAAATTTCAGTTTTCAAAGTATAAATGTTGGGCATTCGGGTTTTAGTTCAAGTTTGGGTCGGGTTTAGATATATAAAAAACAGTCGGATATTTGTAAATTTTGGTTAGGATTAGGGTTGGACATTTTTAGGTTCGATTCGGTTTTTAGGCTGTACATGAAACCTGAATTGTTTTTTGGTTCACGTATATTTCGGATTTTCGGATTTTTCTCGGGGTTTTTAGTTTGTCGATTAGCCCGATATGTCAACCATATCAAAACGTTTCACGTAAAAGTCCTAGCCCTATTACAAACTAAACTTTTTATACATATTGTAGTAGAGAGAACTGCAAACAAAATTTGTATCAATATAGTTTGAAAAATACATGTAGATAGATAATATATAACTAGATAGATAATATATATTACTAGAAAAAGCAAAAATAATTATAGTTGGTTAATCTTTATTTGATCATAATAAAACATGTAGGGTCTCGAATAAATCTTATAGCCAGGGTCATATTATATATGGATAGAGAAAATTGGGAAAGTGGCCTCTTCACAAGTTGTTAATTGTGAAAAAAGAATTAATTGTTAATTCTATACGTTTACATGGCTCTTTCTCCATCATTGTTGTGTCCATAGTTTCCATGTTATTTGGAGGAAGATATCTAATAAAAGCTGCTCTTAATATCACAATACCAGTTGTTTGTTTCACTTGTTATGACATTTCAACACGTATCAAGGAGCCAAAGCTATCTCTGGAAATTTCACCATCATCTAACTTTTTGACAAACCAAAAGCTATCATGATTGAAGATAAACGAGTACAGAAGAAATTACAAACAACCATTTCTCTATCAAGTTAAGTTTCAACATGTTGTTCCCATGGCTACTGAATTCAGCGAGCTGAATTTTGTAAGAGAGCACTTACAGATAAAGCGAACTTGCAAACATAATACCTCGTCGCAAGCTCTCGCTAGCAGCTGCAAACTTGCTCTCCAACTGCATCCGCTGCAGCTGCAGCTCGAAGCTGAACAAAACCACCAATCGATTTCCTAGAGATTCAAAGAAATGTAAATGCAGCTGAAACAGTGAGTTTGGTGAAGTTACCTGGTTCAGAAACTCGTCCAGCCTTCTAGCGCCCCTAATGATACTCCCCTCGAATATGTCAGTCATCTGTATAATCTCTACAAAGCTCGCACCCTTACAAAGAAAAACAATTGAGTCTATCAATTTCCTGTTGAACTGAAGATCCAGGAACGGAAAACTAGATAACTGAAGTTTAATTAACTATGTTTTAAGCTTATAAGACATAAAGAGAGAGAGCTCAGAGGTTTAATATCTCCAGGTCAGCCTAACAAACAGCTAGTTAGCTGTAGAGGATAGCACGTCTATTAAAAAAATATCAGCATTTCTAAGGTTAAGTAATACCAATCTTTGACCAAGAGTAGATAACGTCCATCAGGAACGGTCTGATGGTGGATTCTACATATTCTTCAACGTTAATTTCAAGTTTGCATTCATGTTGTATCTGACATCACAGAAAGAAATGACGATTACGATTAAAAAAAATGGCTTTTTGTAGATTAATAAGCAATATTTCAGCTGGAATATTAATTTACCTCGGCAATTTTCCGTGCGCTATCTTGGAGCTGCTGCAACGGTTTAGTAAGTTCATTTCTTAAGTTTACCTGTTCATTTGATTTATCTACAGGAATGAAACAGCTTGCAAGGGCAGCTACTTGGTGATGATCCAGGTCGTTAAAGGTACCTGATAATAATAAATTTAATGTAAACACAACGCAAAGATGTATGGTGTGATTCAACAAAGAATAATCGACTCAAATAGTTGCCGTACCGTCAAACATCAGTTCAGTGACAAGCAATTCATCCCCTGTCTATCAAGCAGGCAGCTTGTCCCTTTAACTGGACAACACCATCCCCATCAATGTGTCCAAGTTTCTTTAATATCCGAGAACGATTCCTAAGCTCATCTCGAAACTTTTGGAGCTGTAAAGATAAACAAAATGATGTAAAACACCAGAGGGATGATAAGAGACTCAAACTATAACAGAGTGTCTGGTATATCAGTGATCACTCCATAATTTGTTTGGCTTTCTGTATAAGAAGGAGAGATGAAACGTAAAATTTCTTCTCCCTGTTACACTGTTCCAGTCTATACAAGAGTTATTAAAGCAGCAGAAATTGGATACAAGGGCAGCATGTAAAAAGCCCTTGCAGATAGGACACTCACAAAGATAATTTTTCAAATCTAGTAAAAAAGCGAATAAGGTGCACCGCGCTTGATTAATTCATGAATGAGCAAGTTCGTAACATACCTTGGAATCACGCATTTTCGATTTGTACAGCTGAATTTCAAAATTCACCTCCGCTTTCCTCTGGAAACTCTTGATTTGCTGATCATCGTGAGACTGCAACACAAAAAATGAGAAAATAATATTGATGAAGTGCTTAAGGTCTTAATATGCTTCCTCAAAATTTTGACCGCATTCTCTAAATTCAGATTTAAAATGAAAAGTAAAAGAAATACTGAATGTAGCAAGACCTTGTGCACCGGATGAGCAAGTAACTTCTGCTCAACTTCTTCAATTTTACTGACCAGACCCACTATCTCTGTGTCTTGAATATTCATATCCTTGACTGGGTGGAGTTTTGGGAACCCTAATGGGAAGCGACCCGACAACTCCTGTACTGCAAGTAGTATGCTTTGTCTTGCTTCTAGTGGCCGCAGATCAGAAGAAACTGATATCCTTAGTCTGCTCAAAGCAGAAATTAGGGGCAGCTGAACAGGAACCTAAATAACGAAAAGAGTACAATCTTTAAAACTCCACTACTCATGCGAATAGAATGACATGCAAGTCCAGTGACATTGAATGTGAAAGTGAACTCACCACATGCATCTCACCCTTTTCCCCAGGACGGGGAGGACATGGCTTTGGCTTTGCACCATTCTCCCCTAAACCAGTAGAGCAATGAAGTAGAGTATCCACTATATATCCGCCACCATGTGAGGAGGCGGAACCAGTTCCAACTGAAGATTTCTTTACAACATTAACTACAACTCCCCAGCCCCAGTCTGTTCCACTTTCTCGGATCTTAACCTGTACATAAACACTTGTCCAAGTAAGTTATGAGAAGCTCCTGCTATATAAAAAACTTACAGTCATGATCTGCAGTCATATACAAGATATTCCACTGATTAGCTTTGAAAAATATGAGCAAGCCATGAAAGAAACTTTTTTCATAACATAAAGGAACAGCGTGATGGAACAACCCATGAGCATTCATCTTTTATACAATGCAGGTGACTGAACGGTAACAACCCTAGGTACATGTATTCTAAAACTTTGGTACAAACCCTCCGTGACTGCTAGTAGATGAGAGCTTATACGAGATTATTAACAGTAAATCATCAATATTGAAACATTCGACAGCTTAAAGACGTTATGTTTGTTTCCAATGTAAGGAGGAAAAACAAAGAACTCGATCTCCCATGTGCAGGCTGCAGAATGGAATTAGCTGACTCATATCCCTAAGCTTTGAAAAAGCCTCTAAACTTTATGAAAACTTACCAGCCGACCAGTATCAAGAAAACAAAGCACCCTTTCAGGCCTTATTATTTCTGACATAAGTTTCTTTTCCAGTTGAGCTATTTCAAGTTGTAGATTATGGTAATCAGTAACCTCCGCCTGAAAATAATCATAGAAGTGAGAACGGGCCCAAATTACAGATGTGAAATATGAAAGTGCAGCGCACCTTTCCAGAAGCATCAAGGATGGCAACTTCCTCTTCAAGTTTGGACACCTTATTCTCTATATCCGGTAAAGCCTGTGATTGGAACACCAACGTAAATTAGCATAAAACAAGTGTAGATAAAATTTAGACAGTGAAAAAGGAGGAACATTTAGCAGCTACCTTTTCAAACTGGAATTGGTGGAACGAGTGCCTTATAACATGCTCAGCGGTAAATTGTCCTTCGGCACGACTCAATAGATTCAAAATTGTGTAGTAACTCAACCTAAAAGTACTAAGCAAAGGGGCTAGTTTGCCCAACATCATGTCCCTGAGTATGTCCATTTCCATTTGTTGAAAAACAACATAAATAAATCCAAGAGATTCGAACAAAAATTATCTAGAATTAATACTCTTGGAAGACAACATAGAGGCTACAATTGTTTGGTGCATATAGTATGTGGTGGTATGTTCCTATGTCTATATTTATAATAGGCAGAGATAAGTAGAAGTATTTCTGAAAGATGGAAGAAGTTGATTTTAAAAATAATAGGTAACTGAATGATAAAAAACAAAACAAAAATGGGAATAAGTAACTGGCGGACGATGTAATTGTCTTCCACAAAATTTACTGATCAAATTACCTGTTCATCAATCATAATAATGCAGATGCCACGTTCGTCCTTTCCACGACGTCCAGCTCTGCTACTCATCTGCAAGCATTCATTATAAGCATTCAATAACTACAATATAATTTTGCGGGGTCTAATCACGTCACCACTAGCATCATCAAACTACGACCCACCTGGATATATTCACCAGAACCAATATAACGATGGCTGTCACCATCCCACTTCTTAACAGCAGTAAACAGTACAGTTTCTGCAGGCATGTTTAAACCCATCGCAAACTGATGCAATAGAGGCGTTTAAGAAATAGCACAACCGAGAGTTTAACATAAGTTCCAAAATTGAAAAGGAGATATCTTACAGTATCTGTGGCAAAAAGCGCTTTCACAAGTCCTTGAAAAAGAAGCTCCACTAATTCCTTGATGACAGGAAGAAGACCAGAATNGACAGCAATACCACGTTGGAGCAGAGGCAACATTAGTTCAATGGCAGGTAATGATCTATCCTCCTCATTCAAGCACTGAATAGCATTACTGAACACTTGCTCCACAACCTCCTTCTCTTCATCTGTATTAAAATCAAGTTTTGACATTGTCAATGAATGCTGCTCACACACTCTACTACTGAAGCTGAAAATGATGACTGGTTGAAATTTTCTTTCCATGATCATCTGCAACGATGGATAAGAAGAGATAGCTAACAAACCTACAAGATGTATATTCCAATGTTTTGATAACTACAAGTCACAGCACATAAATTTCAAGCATAAAAGAAGAACATCCACAACCAAGGCTTCAATGCTCTGATAGCACAATATATAACTTGGCCCCTGAATTTAAAAGCCAGGTACTATGTCAGAGTAGCAGATTAAAACTTCAACATAACTATGATGTGTGCATAAGCAGAATTTGGAAACGTCTGAGCTAAAAATTACAGAGAGTTATGATGCTAGAAAAAATCTTTAAACCACAATGATGAAATAACTATAACAGTTAAAATAAGCTTCAAGGGTCAATAACAAAACATCATTATACACACAAATGGAAAAAAGTTCTATTGTCCATCTAAAGTGACGAAAGCATCCTTTAGGAGTCGCTGTGCTTCTTCCCTCCTCCTGCAAACAACAAAAACAACACTATTGCCATTTAATCGTGCTTATCTCTGATATTTAGATTCTCTACAACACATCAAAAGGACCCATAAGAACTAACCAACAAGCTTTTGAAGAATCTTTTTGGTCTGTAGGCTGATGTTGATAATTAAGAGAGAAAAAAACTTAAGCCATAAACAAACCTCTTAATGTCCTCCACAGCTTGCTTTCGCTGTTGAATCTGAAGTTCCATAATGTGAGTAAGTGTTGCTCTGGCCTGGTCATGAGATAAAGATTTTTAGAAAGTATGAGCGAAAACCGACGAAACCATGTTGTACAATGAAAACGAAAAAGAGATTTTATTTACTTGGTGAGGCCTCAAGGTATTGAGAAGATGATGCAAATTCTTGAAGATTGACGATATTTCACCAATTCTCTTTGCATACTGAGAAGGCCTTTCAACAAGAACATCAGCAAGCTCCAAAATATGTAACTGCAGCTCTCTATTGAGAGACCTGAGTTCCTTCTTGTAATCTATATCATGATATTTGGAATCTCATCAATAAAATAAAGAAAGAAGATAACTTGCGAAAGAGTAAGGCTAAGGTCAGAAGAAAGCATCTTTCAGCCAACACTATCCTCATCAACTCTTGAAGCCAAAAATATTTGCATTTCACTAAATATGATTCGGTTTAGAAGAATGACATACCAACATTTGAATCTCTGGGGTAAAGTTGAGGCACTCCTAGTTCTTCTAAGCTCGGAATAACATCCTCAATCTGCAACAAGAAAAATCACAAAAATGACGAATTAGGAAACTTAACAAGAGGCAATGTAAAGGAAAAGAGGGGAATCTCACANAGGGGAATCTCACTGTATAATTTCCTCCGAAACAAACGTAGGCTCCTTCAATCGGAGGCGGAGGTTCGGGAGCAGAAGTAGGGTTTTCTGAGTAATCCTTGTAGAGTCTGTAAAATGGAGGAGGCGGCGGATACGAAGCTGTAGCCATTCTCTACAGAACAGTAAAAACGCAACAAATCGGATCACAGGACCCTGAAATCAGATTCTTATGGACAACAGAAACTTCGACTGAGATCAAATCTTTACTACAAAAAAAAAAAAAACCCATGAAATTTTCCAGAAACACAAAATAACCAAGAGATTGATAGGAGAAGCAAGAGGAATCGGGCGCTAAACTTAGGGTTTCCGAGAGAGATAAGCTAATTAACAAGCACAATACCTCAGCCTCTAAGGAACACCTCCGCCGCGAGAACCGCCGTGTCGTTGAGAACAATCCGAGAGAAGACGAACAAATTTGATCGGACGAGACAACCAAGATAACAGGATGTTGTGATTTTTGAAGATTTTAGTTGATTGAATTATACTATTTTTCAGTGTTATTCGATACATTATCATTAACAATATATTTCTTGTTATATTAATTTTTAATTATTTTCATGAGAGGATATCCCTCTCCCACAGCTTGATACATCAGCTTTTTCAGCTCTTCTGGTGCTGACACGTGTCATTTATAAAATAAAAAAATTTCAACTGTTTCATGACTTTTCATTTTCTGCATTTAAGTTACCTCTTCATATTTTCAGGTTTAAGTAAAAATTCATATAAA
>OVBJ01002323.1:0-18758 GCA_900406535.1 Noccaea bulbosa
CCAAAGTTAGCCCCACCGGCCAACGGGACTGACTGAGTAACTGATGCCGTCTCCCCACTCAGAGCCTGACTCTCCGCCAAAGCCTCAGCCTCTGGTATACCACGCCCAGCACCCCGACCTCCACGACCCGCTGCTCCACCACGAGCAACACCTCGACCAGCTGCANTTAATCAATTAAACACATAGTCCAGTTCACCCAATGCTAACAGTCCTAAAACCGTATACGCTCTGATACCAAAAAGAAACAACCAAGCATTTTTTTTTTTTATTAAGAATGCGTAAGTTCTCAGAAAAAAATCAATAATTAATAAATCATAAAACCAGTTCAACAAATGAATCCAATGAAATAATAATGAAACTAGCAACCTAAACACCAGGTTTGCAAATTGCAACAATAACTTAAAACCATAAAACATCCTAAACATCCTCATCCTCTCCCGGCCTCATTCCGCGATTGAACATTCCTGTTACCTGCATCACATTGGAATAGAGATGCGTAAGTATTATCATAAATACTTAGTGAGTGGATCATCCTGTCTACAGGCCATGTACGTCCAACACCATACAGTACATCAACAATAACAGCATAAGACAAAATCAGCAATGACCAAAACTCAACAATACTTCGCAACAACATGGGTGTCGTTCGACACCCCCACTGGTGTCGATCGATGCCTGCTCAGTGTCGATCGACACCACGAAGGGTGTCGAACGACACTCACAACTTCAGTGTCGACTGACACCCTGAAAGGTGTCGATCGACACCGCCCCGAACTCTCTACTCCAAAAACAACGAAACAGTGCGATAAACACAGAAACTCGTGGGATTCAACCCCACATCGATCAAAAAACACAATAACTCAAAAACAGCTCAAGAACAACTCAAAATCTCAACAACAAACCCTAAATCAAACAATCTCTGGTGATAAACGGACCTACAGTCACGCACTCACTTTGAAAGGGGTTAGAAACGAAGGAAGGAAGATGAACAGCAACGGATCTAGCTCAGAAACTCCACAAAACTCCTCCAATTCGCCTCTCAACCTCAAAATCACCTCTGGAACTTTACGCTCTCTAAAAGGGACACTGAGACGTGGCCACAAGCTTTTTGTTTGAGAAATAGGGCTTCCTTCGCCCAAACCAGCTAAACCGGCCGACTTAAATCAAACCGATCGCGATTTCAATAATCGGTGTCGATCGACACCCTTCCTTGGTGTCGGTCGACACCACTCGACCCAAACCAAACTCAAATTCCAAATCGATCGAGTTAAACCGGAAATTCACTCGATAACCGGTGTCGATCGACACCACCTTTGGTGTCGATCGACACTAGTGATTTAAAAGCTTTTTACACATTTTCTTCGAAGTGTTTGAACCTTAGACCGACTGTACAACAATCAAACAAGAACATGTACAATCAATCCTAAATTCACACCCCAAAGAGCATATGTAATCCACTCCTGAATCCTAATGTCGTTCGATACCACTTCTAAAAACACTTTCTGGTTCACGGATGTTACATTTCTCCTCAAGACTTTCCATTTTCTTGAGGAGGTTAGGACTGAAGATGGGCCGGGCCTTTGCATTGTTATTCATGGCGAGATGGCTTAGGGAAATGTGCTCATTTCACCTCTAACAATAAGTTCCCCCCCAGTTTGGTGAGTCAAATACAGTTTGATCTCGGCGAACTTCATGTGTAAGAGTCGAGCTTAAGAGCTATTAATAACAAATGCGAGATGCTAAAGCCTACTCGTCTTCGGTGCGATTTTGCGTATCGACCTTTAGATTTGTGCCGTCTCGTTAAAACTTTTATACAGAAAAACCCGTATGGGATAAAAACCATAAGAAGGGAAGAGAGTATGTTGACGTCATCTTGTCCGCAAAAGAATGTGCAATTTAACAACTTTTGTCTAATCAGCTCGTCAAATAAAATAACCGTTGGCCTTAGATTTGGCGTCAGCTCGTCAAAACAAAGGCCGTGTCGCTTAAAGGCAACTCGTCAAGAGTGGGATAGGCACGTCATTGGTACACGTGCTCGCGTAATTTATTTAAATTGCACAGGTGGGCCGGCGGTTAAGATTTTGTGAAAAGACTCATGTTTCGTTAGGATTTTCCAAGCGGGAAAACGAAAAGTCTAAGGGAAGTTTTTTCCCTTGAAAATCGCGAAGTCTCTTTTAAAAAAACTGTTCGGATTTCTTTTCAACATTAGTTCATTTTCTGCTTGTGCATTGCCCCCAACCGCTTCAAGAGAAAAATGTAGTTTTCTTTTCTTTCTTCTGGAATTTGAATCGACCCGCTTGTTTAGATCGACAGATTGTACTTAGCGTTTCGTCAGTTGCTTGATCTTGCTCGCTTCTTGACTCGAAATCTCTTCTATACTTACTTCGATTCTTCTTCTTCCCAGAACTTCTACGGTTTTCCGTTCGTCAAGTTCTGTCTTTTCACCTTCCGGTTGTCGGTCGAACTTGATTTTTGCTGATTTTGTAATGATCCCGCCGAATCGAAAAGGCAAGGCCGTCATGCAAGACGACGATGATATCCCAATCTTGAATCTAGTCCCGGGTCTTCTTGGTGATGCGATCCGGATAGGCAGAGCCCAGGAGCGTCGCCGTAAGGAGGCAGAGGAAGCGGCGGCGGCTGCGGCTGATGGCTCCTCTTCGCGGATCCTAGATGATTCTGAGGCTCCGTCCTTGCGGAATGAAGATAGTGAGAGTTCTGGATATCGTGATGAGATCTCGGAGGATGACTCGGATGCTGATTCCGAGATAGATCCAGAGGGGGCGCCAATTCCAGATCAAGTCAGGCTTGAGGGCCTTCCTCAGACGATTGAGATGCCTTGGCGTACTCCGGCGACTTCCCAAGTGGCTGATGGTCGGTCCTGGGTTGATGATGGGATCATTGCGGCACTTAGGTCGAGATGCTCGATCCCTGATGCTGTAGAGATCCAGATTCCGCCGACTCACCAGAGGCCTTCTGATGTTCCGCCGGGATGGTTTTGCGTTTTCGAATGCTGGTTGACAGATTTTGGGGTTCGATTCCCGATCTTCCCTCTTTTGCTTGCGTATGCTTTTGAGCGCGGTCTGGCTCTGAGTCAGCTGACTCATGGTGTGGTCCGCCACATGGTTTTCACTGGTGCCTTGGCCAAGCATCTCAGGATGACTTTCTATCGGGAGCTTTTTGAGCGCGTCACCAATCTCTGTGTCGGGTCCAGGAAGGGGGCTTCAAGCGCTTCCATACGACGATGAAGCACGGCATTGTTTTTGGTGATCATAAAGACAAGATCCACAACTAGACGCGCTACTATTTTTATGTTAAGAAAAACAGCGCGTCAATTGGGGATTTCGACCCTGACCATGTCTTGACGGGATGGGTCCACTAAGCTGGTAGATCAGTTGTAGGTTGCGTCTCGGCGTTAGTTGACATGGTCTTTGTGCTAACTTTTTGCTTTTGTATGTTTGCAGAGAGTCGTGTCGAGGCCAGCGTCTGCCGCATTCCGGAGGAAGTGCGAGACCTTGCGAGATAGAAGTAGAGTCATCTGGGCCGATTTTGTTGCAGAGCTTGAGGAGAGGAAGAAGAGGAAGAGAGAGGACCAAGCCTGCTTCGAGTCCACCTGCTGGTGAGAATCTGGTTATTTTTCGATTCTTATATTTTGCATTGCGATTGTGCTCGTTATTGATCCATGTGTGATCTCTTTGCAGCTACATCATCTCGTCGTAACAAGAGGATGGTACTTAAGAAGAGGGCTCTTGTGTCTGCCAAGGATACCATCCTGGTGGCCGATTCCTCTCCAGACGGGAGGAAGACGAGCTCAGCTGCCGAGACGGGGAATCCGCCCAAGCGTCCAGCTTCCTCGGTCGCATCGAGGACGAAGTAAGGCTTCTTAGAACGGGTTGATCTGTGCTTTTATCATCGTATTTTGCTGACGTGTTGCCGTTCTTGCAGAGCTGCAAAGAAGGCCAAGCTTGAAAGAGAGGCCAGGAAAAGGACGCCGTCGTCTACTGCCCAGACGACGCCCTAGATCATTCTCAACGAAGAGGACGTTCGTCCTTCGGGTGATGGGAAGGATCCGTTTTGTCAAGCAGGAGACGATGATCTCGGCGAGGATTGATCTTGTCAACCGGGGCACTGTGGTCTCGGCGCAGGGGCGAGCTCGTATGGGCCGACAGTCGAGTATGCGGATGATTCGGTTCCGGATTCTGGTTTTGCGTTTACGAATGCTGGTTGACAGAGTTTGGGCTTCGATTCCCCATCTTCCCTCTTTTGCTTGCGTATGCTTTTGAGCGCGGTCTGGCTCTGAGTCAGCTGACTCATGGTGTGGTCCGCCACATGGTTTTCACCGGTGCCTTGGCCAAGCATCTCGGGATGACTTTCGATCGGGAGCTTTTTGAGCGCGTCACCAATCTCTGTGCCGGGGCTAGGGAAGGGGGCTTCAAGCGCTTCCATACGACGATGAAGCACGACATTGTTTTTGGTGATCATAGAGACAAGATCCACAACTGGACGCGCTACTATTTTTATGTTAAGAAAAACAGTGCGTCAATTGGGGATTTCGACCCTGACCATGTCTTGACGGGATGGGTCCACTACGCTGGTAGATCATTTGTAGGTTGCGTCTCGGCATTAGTTTACATGGTCTTTGTGCTAACTTTTTGCTTTTGTATGTTTGCAGAGAGTCGTGCCGAGGCCAGCGTCTGCCGCGTTCCGGACTCGTCAGCCACTAGTAAGCAGCACCCTTATACCAAGTATAAGTTTGCACAAACAAACCGCGGCACCTATCTGCAGATAAGTCCGCCACCACCCATACTGAGCACCCACCGTCTCAGATAGGTCTGCAGGAGAAAACAATCTCCTAAATGTAAAGAGTAATAAATCCGAAACGCCTATAACATATTCGACTAGAACTGTCTCACGGCCCAAACTGGTCAACACAACCCGTAACATCCGAACCCAGATTTATAAGGAAAACTCCATCTTATAAATCTCCAACCAAGTATTTTGTACCACCACAAAAATACATAAACCACAGCAACCACATAGCCCAAGGCTAACCAACCGAAACCATAAAGATGAAGAACTAACTCATCGACCTACTAGTCGAACACTTTCCGAAATCCAACTTCATCTTTGCCTCAAGTTTTCACAACGACACTCTCTTGTTCCGCAGAACCTTGACTCTCCTCTCGAGAATCCTCACAAAAACCGACAAAACTGGCCTAAGATCCACTGAACTCTTAGCCACTAACTCCTCTGAAGGATAACGACATTTCCTCAACATCACATTGTGAAACACCTTACCAAAACACTCATAAAACACAAGTAACTCAAACTGATACGCCACTGGCCCAACTCGTTCCACCACCAGAACGGAACCTCAAAATGCGCACTCAGCTTGATCTCTGCTACGGATCTGTTAAGATCTNTGTGAAACACCTTACCAAAACACTCATAAAACACAAGTAACTCAAACTGATACGCCACTGGCCCAACTCGTTCCACCACCAGAACGGAACCTCAAAATGCGCACTCAGCTTGATCTCTGCTACGGATCTGTTAAGATCTCTCCACATAGCCATCTTGAGATACACTCTACCTCCAAATCTTGAAACTCAGACTTTCATCTCCGCCCAACGGCGTAACTCCTCTCCATAACATGAGTTTTTTTTTATGTTCAGTCTCAAAACACGGACCTTCCTTGCCGTTTCCTGAACAAAAGAAACTCCATAAGTGCTGCGCTCCCCCACTTGAGTCCAGCATAAAAAAAACTCACATGGCCACACAAACAAGCCTCACACGAAGCCAGGCACAAAAACTCGTCTGATAACTTTTGTTGAGACAACACTGCCAGACACAGATGACCAGTCCAATGGCCATCTCAAACCACACATGCAACCAGAACAAAACTTTATAAGTCGGGATAATCCTCTCTGACTACCCCTATGACTGCAACGATGAACTGTACTCACACACCTTAGTGTTCATCTCTGTCTGAAACGCCCTCTAAACACTGAGGCGTAACTTGAAACAAAACCAGCCAGCCAACTTAGATCAACCCTAAACCGGACAAAACCAGCCAACTTAAATCAAACCGTTCGATTTTGCAATAACCGGTGTCGATCGACACCCTTCCTTGGTGTCGGTCGACACCACTCGACCAAACCTACAAAATCAATTTAATCGACTTAAACCAGAATCGAATACGATAACCGGTGTCGATCGACACACACCTTTGGTGTCGATCGACACTAGCTATTCAGAAACTTTTTACATACTTTCTTCGAAATGATTGAACTTTATACCGGCTGTACAACAATTAAACAAGAACATGTACAATCAATCCTTAATTCACACCTCAAAGAGCATATGTAATCCACTCCCGAATCTCTAATGTCGTCCGATACCACTTTTAAAACAACTTTCTGGTTCACGGATGTTACACTTCTTTTATGATTATGTCGGATTTCTTTCCTCTCCATGGTTAAAGTCGGATTTCGTTCTTCTCCGTAGTTAAAGTTGGATTTTTCCGTCTTAGAATGATATAGGAAATAGTACTTTTATATCTATGTTTTATTATTAGATCTAACTTTAGTCGGTTAGATCTAACTAAATATCTATGCTTTATTATTAGATCTAACTTTAGTCGGTTAGATCTAACTTTAGTCGGTTAGGTTTTTAAGAGTTTTATGTTTTAACAAACCTATATAAGAAATTGTAATTCAGCTTTAATAATCATCACAGAAAATTCAGAAACCCTTCTTCCTCTTGTCTCTAACGTTACTTGCGTTCAACCCTAGCTAAGAATCTCTTCTACTTTCGTAGATTCTTTGCAATTGAATAAGAGAATCCGTGTTTCAAGAACATTGATTCTTATATCTATCATGTTACTTACGGTTCACGGTTTCCCTTTACCAAAGGTATCAGACGTCATCCGATTCTCCGACAACTATGACGGACGCACGTGAAACACGCTCTCAGACCGCTTTGAAGGAATCGATTCTTGGCGAACTCGAGACCGCTCTCGTACCACGCCTTGAGGAGATGTTTTCACATACTGAAAATTTGGAGGTCCAGATGGAAAAACAGAACGAAAAATTGGACAAAAGTCTTGCTGATATGTTTGAAGCTATTCGCTTGCTTAACAACAACGGAGACTCTTCTTCTCCAAACACCAACCTGCAAAAACAATCTCTACCGTTATCATCATCTACACCTGCTTCTGACGCCACTCGTCCCCGCCCCAACACGTCAAACCACTACTCTGGTATGACGCGACTTTCTAAGCTGGACTTCCCGAGATTTAATGGCACCAAACTTAAGGAATGGTTGTTCAAAGTCGAACAATTTTTCACAATCGATAGCACACCCGAGGATTTGAAGGTTGGTGTTGCATCGATACACTTTGACGGTATTGCAGCAACATGGCATCAGTCTATTGCAGAATCTGATATGAGCGATGCCTTACTTGACTGGTCTCTCTATAAGACGCAACTACACGAGCGCTTTGCAGAGTTGCTAGACGATCCCCAGGCAGAGTTGAAACAACTGCAGGAAACAGATAGCATTATGGATTATCATGCTAAGTTTGAGCTTATTAAAACCAGAGTCCGAATGTGAGAAGTGTACTTGGTCAATTTTTACTTGGCTGGGTTAAGAACGGACACGCAGATGCATGTTCGCATGTTTCAACCTACAACTACCCGTCAATGCTTATTTCTCGGTAAGCTGTATGAGAAGGCTCATCCTAAGAAGTCCTTCACTCCGGGCTGGTCTAACTCGAGAATGAACAATGGTTCTAAAGGGTTATTGCCATTCAAAAAGGACACAGAACCACGACAACCACTCATCACACCAGCAACACACTCTTCTGATAAACAATATGCACCTCAGAAATTCCTCACCAACGCCGAGATGGCTCAGCGCAGGAAGGATGGCTTATGCTATTACTGTGATGAACAGTATACTCCTGGGCATTTTCTCAAGCATAAGAAGACACAACTTTTCATGATGGACACAGGAGAAGAGGACGATTTTGAGGATCCTTTGGAGATACAGAGCGAGGAAGACGATGAGGCGCAAGACATCGCAAAAATCTCAGTTCATGCCGTCTCAGGAATCTCCACTTATAACATTCTACGCATCAAAGAAGAGTATGGTAAACGTTCCTTGTTCATACTTATTGATTCTGGCTCAACTCATAATTTTGTTGATAAGAACATGGCGGAGAAGTTAGGCTGCAACATCCGCACATCAACAAGATCTCGAGTTGCTGTGGCTGGTGGCCGTAAAATCGCCATCCATGGTCATGTCGACAAGTTCCAATGGAAGTTCCATGGTATACCTTTTCAATCTGATGTCATGGTAATTCCACTTGGTGGCTGCGAGATGGTTCTAGGAATCCAGTGGCTCCGCTCTTTAGGCCCTATTACGTTTGATTTTGACAAGCTCGAGATGTTCTTTAAGTTGGGGATGCAGAAGGTACTCCTTCATGGAATTAAACAAGATTCTGTTCGCCATATGAAAAGCTACTAAACTGAATAAGATCCATGACGAGCAAATTCAGCTTACTCTGATTTATGCTCAGACCTGGACCGAAGACGAAGCAATCCACTTATGTTCTCTCGACACCGCTGTTTCATCTCCTACTGTGTCTCCTCAACTTGATGACCTGCTTGTCGAATATGCTGACATCTTTGCAGAACCAACATCTTTACCTCCATTTCGGAATCACCATAACCATCGCATACCTCTTTTGGAAGGCTCTAATCCCGTTAATCAACGACCTTATCGCTACGCAACGAAATTGATAAGATTGTACAAGAGATGTTAACTGCAGGAACTATTCAGTCTAGCTCAAGCTCTTATGCATCACCGGTCGTTCTGGTCAAGAAAAAAGATGGCAATTGGCGTCTTTGTGTTGATTACAGAGGGCTGAATGGTTTGACGGTTAAAGATAGGTTCCCTATTCCGTTGATTGAAGACCTTATGGACGAACTTGGTGGCTCACAAATCTACTCTAAAATTGATTTACGAGCTGGCTATCATCAAGTAAGGATGGAACCTGATGACATTCATAAGACTGCGTTCAAGACGCATAGCGGACACTTTGAATACCTAGTCATGCCATTTGGGCTTACTAACCCTCCCTCCACATTTCAGAGTCTTATGAATTCGGTTTTCCAAGCTTTCCTTCGGAAATTTGTTCTCATCTTCTTTGACGATATCTTGATTTACAGCTCTTCTTTGGAACTGCATGTGAATCATCTCCGTTCTGTTTTCGAGACTATGCGCCAGAATAGCTTATTTGCGAAACAGAGCAAGTGCTCCTTTGCAGCGGATAAGGTTGAATACTTGGGGCATTTTATTGAAGCAAAGGGTATCTCCACTGATCCGAATAAGGTCAAGGCAGTAGCAGAGTGGCCTGTTCCGTCCACCCTGAAACAACTCCGAGGATTTTTGGGATTAGCTGGCTATTACAGGCGTTTTGTCAAAAACTTTGGGACAATTGCTCGACCCTTGACCGCTTTAACTAAGAAAGATTCATTTGTTTGGTCTGACGAAGCTCAAGTCGCCTTTACCAGCTTAAAGAAGGCATTATGTGAAGCTCCGGTTCTTGCTTTACCTTTGTTTGACAAGCCGTTTGTGGTAGAGACCGATGCTTGTGGACAGGGAATCGGTGCAGTGTTAATGCAAGAAGGACATCCTTTGGCTTACATTAGTCGTCATTTACAGGGTAAACAACTTCATTTATCTATGTATGAGAAAGAGTTATTGGCTGTGGTCTTTGCTGTCCAAAAATGGCAACATTATTTGATTCAAGGTCACTCTGTGATTAAAACGGATCAACGAAGCTTGAAGTATCTTTTGGAACAACGCTTAAACACTCCCATTCAGCAGCAATGGCTTCCTAAGCTTCTGGAGTTTGACTATGAGATCCAGTATAAGCAAGGGAAAGAGAATTTAGTCGCTGATGCACTCTCTCGGATGGAAGGAGCAGAAATTCTGAATATGGCTCTATCTGTGCTTGACTGTGATTTTATTCAACAGATCCAGGCTTGCTACGACACAGATTTAACATGTAAGGAGTTGATCGCAAGGCTCAAGGCGCAACCAAATGATAAATCACATTTTTCTTGGTCTCAAAACATCTTACGAAGGAAGAGCAAGATTGTTGTGCCGCTGGATTCTACTCTACGTCACACCATATTAGATTGGTTGCATTGTTCCGGTAGCGGGGGTCACTCTGGTTGTGATGCCTACTCATCAGCGGGTTAAAAGTTTATTTTATTGGAAGGGCATGTCTAAGGATATCCAAGCCTTTATACGCAGTTGCACTGTTTGTCAGCAATGCAAATACGATCATGCTGCCTCTCCTGGTCTGATTCAACCTCTACCTATTCTGGAGACAATTTGGACTGACATTTCGATGGAGTTCATTGATGGTTTGCCTAAATCCTTTGGTAAAACGGTAATTTTTGTGGTGGTCGACAGACTTAGTAAAGCCGCTCATTTTATAGCTTTATCACATCCTTACACAGCAGCATTGGTTGCTCAGGCTTTCTTGGATCACGTGTTTAAACTTCATGGTTTGCCTAAGACTATTGTGAGTGATCGCGATGCAGTTTTCCTGAGTGAGTTTTGGCGGCGATTCTTTCCGTTCTCTATTTGGTGAGGTGAATAAGAGTTAGATATGAAGATATGAAGAGATGAAGCAGCAGAGAAGAATCGTCGTCTCAATCGTATTGGAACAAGAAATCTGTCACGGTGAATGAGTTGGTTACCAATGCGAATTTCTCGGGATTGCTTCCATCAGGTACGTTTCTTTGTAATTTTCCCGGGAGAAATGAGAAACATAGGATTTTATTGGCCAAAACGCAGCAATTTGGTTTGTAAGAAAAGATTTGCTTCTATTCAGATTCATGATTGAACTTTGAAATTTGTCGTTTTGATTAGCTTGGGACGAGTGTGGAGACTACGGGTCTACCTCTTCAGCTTCTGCAGCAGCTCAAAGCTACAGATTTTCCAGATCAAGAAGAGAAAAAAGTTGAAGCATCTTGAAGCCATTTTGATCTTATATCCTTATGTTCCATTAAGCAAATCACATAAATTTGATCAAAAGCCGGTAAGAATCATTAGACGTTTTCTCCTTTTTGTTCTCATTCTTTTAATGTTGTTGCTGTTTTGTTTCCGATTAAAACAAGAGGTAATTTGGGAGTATATGCTAAGTCGCTGTGTAATCCATTGCTTGATTATCAACATGAGGAAAAGAAGCCTGATTTATTGTTTTTGATCGACATGGATACAGGTATGAAGGAAGATGCGGTTTGCCTACAAATTCTGATGCCACCTACTGTTACGCACTCGGTTACGGTGCTGGAGCTCTCCTCAACAGTGGGAAAACCGGACTGATTTCTTCGGTTTGTACTCCCATCTCCACTCAAATCAGTTTTCTCCACTCTTTCTCATCACTTAATTGGCACAGGTCGGGAACTTGGCTGCCCCTGTGGAAGAATGGACTGTATGTGGGACTGCTCTCACAGCCTTGATGGATGTCGAGAGGAGGCACGGCATGATCTCTAACGAAGACAAGTTTGTTTCATTATTTGCTAAGATATACAGTCAAAACTCAACTATGCTAATATATTCATTTTAATTTTGTTGGTAGTTTTATTTATTATATAAGAAGCTGTTGACAAATAAAAAGAAGATCAAATTAAAGTTTTGATGAAAATTTAGTATAATAAGATATTTGGCATGGAAACCTTATAATCAAGTTTTAGACACAAATATATGTAATGGATATTTCTATTTGATTTCTTATCATGCATTTTAAAAACTGTTTGCATTGGCTAAATTTTCTTAGTAATTTTTTGTAAAAAAATTTTTAAAATTTAATTGTTTTATGGCCAATTTAAACTATTTTTGAAGAAATATTTATGGAATCATTTTCTATTATACAATTGTTGGAAGAGAAATTTGCAGTATGACATTATGGGATATTTTATTTTAAATAGTGGTTTATGTAAAATTTGGAACAGAAAATTTGAGCGATCGTATTTTGGGGAAAACAATTTGGAAATAATTTTTCAATGTAAACTATGTTGGTAGAAAATTTACAGATTTAAGTTTTTGTGAAAAATTTGATGTCCATATTCAATAAAAATTTACATTGAAAAACAATTAAAGTTTATATAAACCCACACCATCTGTTCTTATCATGTATTTCAATATTACTGTTATTGTAATATATTGTTTTGGTTTTAGTTTTGCTATGAAGAATCAGGAGCAAAAGAGCCAAGTTTTCTTTTCCAATATGGTTGTTTGAAATCAAATTGTTAATCGGATTTTGTTTGGCGGGAACATTGCAGAATACTATGTCTTAGCGAATGTTTTTTTGACATATTTGAAAATAATTTTTCAACTTTAAAATTGTTCACAGAAATTTACAGACTTAAATATTTGTGAAAATTAACATAATTATATTTTTCATTAAAATCCTATAATGTTTTTGATAAAACGAGTATTTTGAGTGCAATATGTAGAGGATATTGCTATTTGCTTTCTCAATACGAATTTTAAGGAATATTTGCCATGACTAAATATATTATTTTGGGGTAAAAAGATTGAAACAATTTCTCGACAATGGTTAAATTTGTTGGCGGAAAATTTGAAAATTTAAGTTCTAGTGAAAATTTTGCAGAATAATAATTTTGGCATAAAAACTTTCAATACAAGTATTTTGAGTCAAATATGTAACATATATTACTATTTTATTTTTCAATGCTTAGTTACTCATTTTTATTAATGTTTGCCTTTGTGCATCTTTTTAGCATTTAGTCTAAAGGTCTTAAATTTAATAGAATCATATGCCCTTCTTAACTTTTGAAAACGACTCACATAAATATTTGAAAATGTTAAACAACCAAAAGTGAATAATATACTATAAATCAATGATCAGATACTCACATTTTATCTAAAACTAAAGACAAATATTTTAAATGAACAGTGAAAATAATAAAAGAAGTTAATTTCTAGATAAGAGGTTAATCTAAATTTAAAACTTACCTGTAAATCACTAAAGTATAGATATATAACATAATTTTTAGATAAGAGGTTAATCTAAATTTGAAATTTACCTGTAAATCACTAAAGTTTACCATACACACGCGCATTAGTAATATTTGGAATTATTCCATCGGTACTATACTTTTTAAAACTTTTTTTGGTATGTAGTAGTTAAAATGTTTTCTACGCGTATTGAAAGATACTTGCTACACGGATTTAATTGGAGTTGTTGGATATGTTGGCAAACTCCAGCCTGTTGAGAAAAACGATGGGATAAATTTTTTTCTTTCCACCTAAAGAATCACAGATATTAATTAGTTTACACAACTAGCTTACGATCATAGAACTTTCTCCATTTAATTCGGTGAGAAACATTTTGAACATATTTTCTTACAGGAAATTTATTGTATTGCCTATGGACAATTATCGAGGGATTTTCACAATCAATGGATCTCATCAACTGCTGAAAATATAGTTTGCGTTTTGAGTGAATGGAAAGCAGATATTTTCAATGGTAGGATTTCTTTCAATTATTTTTGAGTCAAATTTTAAGAAGTTTTCAAGCACATTATTTATTTGAGTAATTGTTGTCCTGCTCAGGAGA
Organism: Noccaea bulbosa; assembly: GCA_900406535.1. NCBI lineage: Eukaryota > Viridiplantae > Streptophyta > Magnoliopsida > Brassicales > Brassicaceae > Noccaea > Noccaea bulbosa. The sequence continues at coordinate 13,664 of OVBJ01002323.1, forward strand.
GATCCTGGTAATAGGTGATGGAGGGTTACCTATATTCTTCTTCAACCCTTCTATCAAAGAAGCCGAAGACATTTCACAACGGTATGCTATATCGTTCTTATAAATCCAACTTTCTCTTTGACTATTAATATCTAACTGTCTGCCTATCTCACATGATACATAGGCTTCAAAAACAAGAAATGATAACCTTACGGAGAACGATTCAAGGGTGTAATCATCTTATAATCATTTACAAAGCACGTTATCTAAATTCTCTGATTACCATTGCACTATCTTTTAGTTCATTTGAATAACGTTTAGCAATGTTGTAATTTATACTATATATTTATTTTGTTAAATGACTCATCATGCAGTACTTTGTCATTATTATTTTTTTATTTTGATTAGATAAACAATTTTTTTTTTATGCGTATTAGTATTTAAAAAATTTGTTCTCTTTGTGTGCCATAACATCGATTAAATCCTATATGAAAAGTAAATAAAAATACAGACAATAATCTTTGGGGTGAATAAAATATACAAAATGCTATTTAGCAAAAACAAAAATATAATAAGATGATAAGAGGTTAATCTAAAGTTTACCATACATCCGTACATTAGGTGCGGGCAATCATCTAGTTCTACTAAAAGTAGATGTGTGGACAAATGATAAATTATATTCTACGATATGTAGATGTATAACCAAGAAGTATAATATATATTCTACTTTGCATTTCAAAATGCTAGAACTAAACTTCAATATATTTTTTAAATATCATATAATTAAAAATAAATTCTGAAAATATTGTAAAAAGTCTTCAGATCAATGATCTGAATTTTCCAAATTTTTTTAGATTTAAAAAATATTTATTTCTGCGTATTAAATATGTTAAGGATATTAAAGTCAAAAATAGGTAGAAGTATAAAAATGTGTATTGGGACTAAGTCTTTTTTTTTTGTGTATTTTGCCAAATTTAGCTTAACGTTTTACGAATCAACTTTTTCTCTCTAAATTTAATGGGTCCACAAAAATATATTTTCCATCCATTTACTCTAAAAAAAAACTTTCCATTCACAGCCTAAATAGAAGAAAAACAAGTGGAATGAAACAATTTTCCACTCGTTTTTTTCCAATTATTGTTATTCCTCTAGTTCCTCCCACTTAACACCATTTGCACACATTGTAACCAATTCAATTTTGTCAAATACTTTTCTATACAGTTTCAATTCTAGAGAATTTAACATTTGATTTCAAAATAGTTTTTTTTTTTTTTGTTTTTTTTTGTCATCCAAAATAGTTTTTCCCTTTAAAAAATACTCATAAATTTAGAGTGTGGATTTCATCCACACAGGTTTTTTAAAAAAAAAAATCTCAAGAGAAATATTCTTCTGCCTGATCCTAGCCCAGCGAAAGGATTTAAATGAACGGCTCAGATCTCCCATCCCCTTTCTTATTCACCGTAGACACTACCACAGGTGATCATCGGAATACGAGAAGTTTGCGACGAGGAACGGAAAATCGGAATAGAAGACGGAGGAGAGGCATGGAGGAGGCTGCAGCGGCGGAGCTTGAGAGACTCCAAATTGAGATCCTCCGTAGAATCTCCGTTCTCGAGAGCTCTTTTCTCCCACAGATTCCCTCGGCCTCGTCGCCTTCTCCACCGGACGATGAAAGCGAAACGGTCGCTCGCCTCTCCGCGATCCTCCGGTCCGGCGGCGTTAACGATTTCTGCTTCAAGAGAGTCGCTCCCGATTACTACGACTGGCCTCTCGAATCCCGCCGCGACGTTCTCGCCGCTCCTTCTGTCGACCATCTCTGCAAGAGCATCGTTTTGGTACTTTCAAGTTTCAACTACACTTCTTACAAATTTCGAGTAGAATTTCGTATACAATGTTGCTATGCTCTCCAATACTCCATTACCTGAATTCATTAATTGAATCAAGGATCAGTATAATAATCTCTGTTCAAGATTGTTTAGCATACATACATACATGTAACAAGAAAAAAATATCAATAATCTCATTTAGTGTTTGTTTGCTCACTAAATTCAGGTTAACACAAAAGCTTCATCAGATATTGTGGATTGCAGTAATCGCAACAACTCAAAATACTATCTTGTTGTGGTTCAGGTACTCCAGATGTTTCCTGTGTAACAGCATTTTCACCTTTGTTTGCGTTGAAACCGTTTGTTTATTCATATGACCACAACTATTTGATTTCTTCTCTGTCTATGGCAGTACTCAGCAAGATTCAACGCCGATGCAGTGAAGAGCTTTCTTTATTCACTAAACGAGGGCAAGATACCAAAGAAAAGATTTAATCGTCAGTTCGCTCGCAAGTTATCTATTAACATGTTAAAGTTTTATGTTTTGCTTCTATTTGGTGAGGCTTGTGTTAATATCTGTGTAGTGAGACTTGCTCCTGAGGAGACTTCAAACAAATTGACTGGTTTTGAGCGCAATGCGGTAACCTGTATAGGCATGAAGACAGACATACCGGTAAGTTTTTATTTATCCACACCGTTTTTAATCTATGTTTGAAGTTGACAGGCTTTACTGTGATCATCTCTTAGTGATTGCACATTGCTGATACAATAGTCTTTCTACACTATTAATCACATATTAGACATGTGTAAGACACGAGGACTAGTATGAGAAGAACCTCTACCCACTTGTGTTTGTTTTTTCTCCTAGACAAACTGTTTTGTGCTGTTTTTTTTTTTTTTTTTTTTTTTTTCNGTTTTTTTTTTTTTTTTTTTTTGTGTTCATAAACAGTTACAGAGAGTTTTCCCTTTCACACACATGTGCTTGCTAAGCGGTTTGCAGACATCACAGTCTATTGTCATGTCCTAATTGTCACCATAGAGGGCATGAAGGTCACAGTGCCCAATGGGTTACACAGCTAGTTTTTTGTCATGCTTGTCTGCAAAGGAGGGTGTGGTACATTTTTAACACAATTTGCATTTGATACGGACCCAAAAGTTAGTTAAGAGTTTTCTTGTGAGCCAGCANCAGCACTCATTTTCTTTAGTATTTTCCCAATTGATAGTAAAAATTAGAACCTCCATCAATACCTTTTTTGCACTATCAATACCAGAGTTGGTAATGGGCGTCAGGCAGAGAGGCTTAAATAGCGTTATGTTTATGTTTGGTGATTGTGTATAAATAATCTTAGGCTCGTACCCTACTGCATTGATTGTGTAGAACCATGTTATCTTCCTTTTCTTATGTGGAAGTGGCCCACTACAGACAAGACACTATTAGTGGCTACTGTGACACAAATATTTGTGGCTACAGACAAGACACTATTTGTGGCTAATTGCTTGTCTTCTCATGATCCGAGTGACTTAATATTTGGAAGCATTCATAGAGTTGGAAGTTCGTTTATTAGCTGAGATGTGGATTCAATGCTTGTTTGGTATTTCATTCATTCGTGTTTAGAGCTTCCTAGGCATATTTTGAAACAAGTTATGCTTCCCATGAATTGATATTGATAAAGCTTTTGGGAAGTTTCAGGTGATATTGGATGAGGCCATAACCAAACTAAGCCCGGACTTCTTCTGGTTGGGCGGTGGAGAGATCGATCTGAAGCTTGGCGTAAGAACATCTGAATTTCTTGATTTTGTGAAACCATTTGTCGTTCCTTGCAGCTGAAAGCTAGAATCTGTTTAGCAAGATTCTTCTTGTCATTCATCCTAATTAAACTACAAGTATACCGTTGGTACTTTAACAAATGTTACAATTAGATTAAGATATCGAGCTGCAATGAGGGTTTTGTACCTCACACAGATATTAGTATTCTTTATAATGATGCTATCGGTTACGTATTACTCACGGTAATTTGGATTAAAAATTGCGGTTGAAGAGATCTAAGTGGCATATCCATATGAAATAAGAAGAAACGCAACATGTTTGTTCTTGAATCTTGAGACGGAGAAAGATATAACAAAAGAAATTGGTCATGAAAATGTATTATATATATAGCACAAGAGTCATTACAACCACCAACACGGTGAATGCATGTATGTATAAAAGTATGATATATAGATGGGATCGGTTAATTTAAGCCTTGTGGATGGGAGGGTTGTGGATGGGAGTCTTATCATGAGGCTGATGATAATCATAAATTACTACTTCTTCCACTGTCTCGACTCCACCTAGCACACTCCTCCTACCACCACCATTGACGACTTTAGGCAGCGAAGAAGCAGCCTTGTGATGATGATGCTTGTGAAGCCCTAGAGGACGAGCAGTAGCACATTCAACGTTGGATGACAAAAGCAGAAGAGTGAAACAGAAAACCATCACGAGTCTACACCTCACAGAACAAGACATGACTTCTTCTTTTTCTTTCAGATACTAAATATGATGTTTCTATATATAGTGAGAGATGAGAGCAGGATAAATATAGTTTGAAATGTGTGTTAAGTAAGTTTTGTTTTGTTTTTGTTGGTCAAAGATTTGTTTTCTTTCTAAAAAATACCACAGATTTGTTATCATCCAAAAAAAATATCATATGACTGTTTATTTTCCAAAACTACAACAACCTTTATTACAAGTCTATCACACACAGTAATAAATTACCAAACCAACAGTTCTGTCAACAGATTAGTTTATTGTTTGTCAACTTTAACAGTTTACTAAGATAATAAATTAATAATTACCATAAGTTTATGACACACATTACTAAACCAAACAACTCAGTCAACAAATTAGTTTATTGTTTGTCAACTTTAATGTTTACTAAGATAATAAATTAATAATTATCATAAAATAAAATAAATACCTTAGTCTCGAGTCAACCTAATGTAAATATATAACCAAAATTTCTCTAAGATGATAAGATAATAATACTTTTGAAATTTTTGTATAAATTTATGGTCCCAATATAAATTAAATATTTCAGTCTCGAGTCAAACTAATGTAAATATATAAGCAAAATTTCTCTAAGATGATAAGATAATAATATTTTTGAAACTCTTATATAAGTTTATGGTTCCAATAATAAGATAAATTAATAACTTTGAATATAATTATTTATATTTAACGTAATTTAATACGTAATTTAATAAAATATAAATTTATTGTTGTTTCGAGTTTTAGAATGTTTTTTTTT
>OVBJ01002324.1:0-16766 GCA_900406535.1 Noccaea bulbosa
CCTTGCCCAACCAGCTAAACCGGCCGACTTAAATCGAACCGATCGATTTTCGTGAAGCTGGTGTCGATCAACACCACTCCTTGGTGTCGATCGACACCACTCCTTGGTGTCGGTCGACACCTCTCGACCAAACCAAAACCCAAATTCCAAATCAATCGACTTAAACCGGAAATCAACCAGATAACCGGTGTCGATCGACACCACCAGTGATTTAAGAGCTTTTTACACGTTTTCTTCAAAGTGTTTGAACCTCGGACCGACCGTACAACAATCAAGCAAGAACATGTACAATCAATCCTAAATTCACACCTCAAAGATCACATGCAATCCACTCCTGAATCCCTAATACCGTCCGATACCACTTCTAAAACTACTTTCTGGTTCACGGATGTTACAGTATATTTCGAATATTTTGATTATTTTACTCTAAATATAACTAATATATTCAGTTTAAATTATAGATTTTACATATTTTGGTTATTTTGAATCTAAATATAACTAATTATTTTTGTATATAATTATATTTTGGTTATTCATTCGGTTTTTGGTTCGGTTCGCTTTCGGTTTCGATTTTTCGAGTTTAGAAATTTAAAAACCATTCGGTTTTTTGTGTCAGTTTCGGTTCGGATCGGTTCGGATTTTTCGGCTCGGTTCGGATTTTTCGGTTCCGGTTTTTATGCCCAGGCCTACTGTAATCTAATCATATCGTTTATAAAAATTATCATTCCATCATTTAATAGCTAAGTTGCGGTTATTAATTTATAAACTGGAATTTTAAAGATATTAGTTTTCTAACAAAATTTTGTTTTTGAAATGGAAGACGAATCTCAAACCAGTTTTCATTCCAAGCGATTATGGTAAGGAGATTAATTGTAGTTTTGGTAAATTAAAGACTCATTTTTTTTAAAACAAATGATCAAATTAACGTTTTGCTCAACCTAATCATGGAATTTACCACTATCACATCAAGTTTTACAGCTACCGAAATTGAGGCCATTAATGGAATTCCGATCTCAAATGCTTACCGGCCCGACTTATTTGGGTGAGCATTCACTAAAACATGATATTATACAATCAAATCAGGGTATTCAACGAAATAAAAATATACAGACGAAAATATTGGCTCCACATATGGGCTAGATGTTCATCAAAAAAAAAAAAAAATTGTATTTCAAACCGTATGATTTTGCGTGTCTATCTGATTAAGATTTATTTCATACTTTGAATTTTATACCATACCTTCTTTTTCTCATTTTCAAGATTTTATATGCAAACTTTGGTTATTGTTTGTGAATATTGGATCTCATGCTTTCTAGTTTCAATCTTAATAAATACGAAGAATAATATGGAGGGAGGCTATGCAGATGATGCCGATGAGTTTTGGTATCCCGAGCCCGCAAGTGTGGCTCTATCTAAATATACATACTCGCAGTGTACTTTGTGGAGTTGCCAGCGACGTGTTCATCGCAAGGGATATCTACTGTTCTCAGATATATATCACTGCTTCCAAGCTGAGCAAGACATCCTCCTATCCTCTCCATCCCTCTTCTCATATCTCAAGAAAATCGAATAATTAGAAGATTTATTCCTAAAAAAGTCTTGACTGTCTTAGCTTTGGAAGGAACCCTGAAATTTATGCAACCTACTTAACAAAAATTCTTGGAATCAACTAGCAAATTAGGTCTATTTCCATGTTAACGGTTAACTAATTAAAACAGATTTAGAGAAGTCAATAGTACATTGAAAAATTATATATGCAATATACAGTTAGTAAATAAAATGTGCAATTTAAGTTCAAAATGTGCATTTTGCCAAGTTAGTAATATAATCATATCGTTTACAAAATTATCATTCCATCATTTAATAGCTAAGTTACGATTATTAATTTATAAACTGGAATTTGTGCTTTTAACATGGTTTTCGAAGCTGGAGTAACAAATTTTTGTTTTTGAAATGGAATGCGAGTCTCAAACCAAGTTTTCATGCAACTTCGATGTAGTTTTGGTAAATAAATTGAACGACTCTTTTTTTTATTTTTGCAACACATGAACCTTTAATTACTCGAGCTTTTTTTTCTTTTTGTTTGTTTGCATCAAATGATAAAATTAACGCCATTAAATACGGAACTAAACAAACGTTGCAATGTGAGGTCGCAACTTGCCACGTGTCGTCTATCGACCCCACTTATACGAGTCGGACCGGTCTTCGAGTACGTACGCAACAACAGCTTCACTTTCAAGTTTCAAAAATAAAACAAAAAAGAATACTGTACTTCCCTAAACCGGCTAAACCGTATGATTTTGCGTTTCTGTCTGATTACGTTGAAGCAATTAAAAAAGATGTCATAAATCTCTTTATCATTTTATTCCTTGAAATACCATGAACACCCTTTCCGTTTCGACGTTTCCGCAGCGTCAAGCGGCAATGTCGGTGTAAATATCTTTAGGTCATGAGGGTAGTTTCGGGAAACACAAGTCTTTTGAACTTCCCTAGGCTCTCACTCTGTCTCCCTTCTCTGTCATTTACTACTCTCTTCCTCTCCTCCTACGACCCTTTCTCTCTCTAAAGCTTTTCACTTTTTTTTGTTCTTCTCATTCTCGAGCTCTGGGTTTTTCTTGAAACCGTGCAGGAATCTGTCTTTTTTCAATTTTGTCGCTTGGAAACAATTAAAAAGGTTTAAAAACGCAGAGATATTTTCCGGGGAGAGTGTTTTCTTCATCGATCAGGTTTGTTTATCAACAACATTCATTAACTTCATCTTATTATTATTATTATCATCTTTTGTTTCTTCTGAATGATTTCGTTTCCAAACTTTCCATTATTGTGCAGTTTGTTTCCTCTCATTTTCAATCTATAAATGTATGATTGTGACTTATTTAAGGTCTCGTAATCAACTCTTAACCATAATGCCATGGTTAAGTGTGTGTGTGTGTGTTATTTTCTGTTTCTCACATCGGTTTTGTGTTTCCTACCATTTTCTTCAATCTTCATTCGGTAGGGAGTGACTGATGTGTGATTTCATTTGATTGATTTGATCTTGCAGGGGTTTAACCGGAGGTTGGTTTGTCATTTCTGTCAAGTTGGTTTCTTCAGATTCACTCTACAATGAAGTGAGAACAACAATACAAAAACATTGGAAATACAGTGAGAGAGACAGAGAGAAAGAGACCTCGCAACTTTTTTAAAAGGTACTTACAATCTTTAAAATTGTATGAAATTTCATAATCACCCTCTTTAACACAAATTTTCTCTATTTATCTTTGGGTTTAACCAAAAAAAAGTTATGTGATTAGTGAAACAGAGAATACGGATGTTGTTATTCGTGAGTAGCTTGTGACTGTACTAAATGTTAGGTAGCTATGCTAAGCTTTAAAGGTTGTCTTACTCTCTTTTTTTTTTTTCTTTCTTTTCAAATGAGCGGAATCAAATCACCATTCATGAGAATCAATATACATAATACAGGCATGTGTGTGTTTATGTGTGGGGGCACTTTTCAAATTCTTGGATTCTAGTTTAACTGATTTGGTTTGTAGCAATTATGACTCCTAAATACTCTAATCCTCTTTTTTTTCTCAGTGTACTATAATTGATAACTCATGAACAACTTTGAGTATCTATATATAATTAGACGCATTAGCTCTTTTTGTATTCTCTTTTTCACTTTTCTTTCTTTTTCAGAAAAAAAAAAAGTGAATAGAAAAATAAGGAGGAGGAGGGGATGTTGAATTATTTGCATGTGTCATGTGTTCTGCAGATAACCCGTTTGGGTACCATTCTATTGTATGTTATTTTCTCACTTTTGTTTGATTCTACTGGCAGCACATTTTGACTAAACAGCCCACCACATACTGTATGTAGCAAAAGATTTGAGGAACATGAATATTAAGATAAAGTAAAGTAGATCGGTTCATGAAAAGAAATGGTACTACCCACGCAAGTTGTTTATTCTTCTTCCTTGGACATTTCTTGATTGTTTATTCCTTGCAAATAAATACATTTCTTATACATACAATATAAACCACATTGTCCCCACAACTTTGGCTGAATCTTTAAGCTGTATCCACTAGATAACCTAGGCATGTCTCTCTCTCTCTCTCTCTCTATGTATATATATATATATATATATGTAAATGTATATGTAGCTCTCTCCTTTGAGACCAAAAAAAAAGTGTAGTGTGAACCATTAGTGAAACAATCTCTTTAAGCTTCTTCTCTGTGTGAAGCTCCATTTAATGGTCCTAGATCCAATTTCCCTTTCTCCTTTTTTTTTTTTTTTTTTTTTTTTTTTTTNACATCCTCTTCTACGCATTTTTATTATCACCACCTTACTAAAAGCATTGTTGGTGATGAATCTGCAGATGGAGACTGTGAAGCCATTGGATGTTGGATCAGGGAAAGGAAAACTCAGACGCGCATTTGTGAAAGTCATCAACGTGAAGAAGCTAACCGGCGTTGTTCCAGAAGGCGACAACGTTGAGGGAGTGAAGAAGAGCCAAGAAAAGGTATTAGCGAAGAATGCTGCTGCAGCAAATCTGTCCGAGTCCTTTGACAAGCTCGAGGAAGAGTACGAGAAAAGACTCGCCATGGAAGCTCTTCTCGCGAAGCTGTTCGCTACGGTTTCTTCGATCAAATCGGGTTACGCGCAGCTGCAGTATGCTCAGTCACCGTACGATCCAGCAGGGATTCAGAAATCAGACAAGGTGGTCGTGTCAGAGCTGAAGACGTTGTCTGAGCTGAAACAGAGTTTCTTGAAGAATCAGTTTGATCCTAACCCCGATCGTGCTCTCGTTCTTGCGGAAATCCAAGAGCTGAGAAGCGTGTTGAAGACGTACGAGATCATGGGGAAGAAGCTCGAGTGTCAGTTGAAGCTTAAAGACTCTGAGATCATATTTCTCAAAGAGAAGTTTGGAGAATCCCTGAGTCAGAACAAGATGATGCAGAAGAGACTCAACCAAAGCGCTCCACTTGATCATAACCTTCACCTATCGGCGCTAAACGCAACGCATTTCGTTACTTATCTGCACCACACTCTCAAATCAATCAGAGGATTCGTCAGATTGATGGTCGAGCAGATGAAGTTTGCCGGCTGGGACATCGACGTGGCAGCTGGTTCGATACAGCGTGAAGTGTTGTACTACAAACAAGACCACAAGTGTTTCGCTTTCGAGCATTTCGTCTGCAAGATCATGTTTGAAGCGTTTCATCTTCCTTACTTCACAAGCGAATCATCATCATCGGCCCAGAAGAAGAGCAGAGAAGCCAAGAAGGAGATGTTTTTCGAGAGGTTCACGGAGCTTAGATGGACGAAAACGAGAGAGTGTTTAGCGTCGAGGCCTAAATCAAGGTTCTCGAGGTTTTGCAGAGCCAAGTATCTGCAGCTCGTGCATCCGAAGATGGAGGAAGCGTTCTTCGGGCATCTGCATCAGAGGAACCAAGTCTCCGCCGGTGAGTTTCCGGAGACGAGTTTCTGCGATGCGTTTCTCGAAATGGCGAAACGGGTTTGGCTCTTGCATTGCCTCGCTTTCTCGTTCGACCCCGAAGCTTCGATTTTTCAAGTATCTCGAGGCTGCAGCTTCTCTGAAGTCTATATGAAGAGTGTGGCCGAGGAACCGTTTCTCTCGTCTGGATCTGAGCCCCGAGTTGCGCTCACGGTGGTTCCTGGGTTTAGAATCGGCAAAACTTCGATTCAGTGTGAGGTTTACCTTAACGCCGTCCGATCAGGTTGACGGTGGAGTTTTTCCCCGGCGGTGGCGTCAGAGGGGTATTAGGGTAATTTAGGCAAATAAATTGGAGAGTTAAATTGCTGATTAAGGGAGGAGGCGTTATGTGACTGTTGAGATTATGTTTTATTTTTATTTTGTTGTCAATATTAGAGCAGAGAGACAGAAGCATCTCTTAGCTGTGTTCCATCAATTATTAGCTATTCGTCGTCACTACTTCTCTATCTTATGTAAATAATAATTCGTAATAATTTATAGAAATAGTAATGTCGTTGCTATTTTCAACATGTGCGTGATGTTGTAATCGATAGAAAATGATGTCAATTAAGTGCATCAAAAAAGGAATGTTCATGATTAGAAATTTTAGAAGATTGGAATGGAGAAAATCTTCTAAAAAAGATTTGATGTTTTTCTTCTACAGTTTTTGAGACCAATCCCTACATTTATTTACCCTGATGGGTCCATTAAATTTTTGGTACATCTCTTCTGGGCCCGAAATTAGTCCTATCCAAGATCTTATATCCATGCTCTGTTTGGATTGACCCGGTTTAGTCTTTTATGGGTTCGCGTCACAATGTCGCAGTGTAATTTGTACACTAAACTCAAGAGTCAACATTAAATTCTGCAAAGCGATAAAATTCTACTTTTCGTCAACAAGTTGTATGCATCTGTAAAATTTTGAGAAAATAAAATAAAAAATCAAGTTTGAACGTTAATACAATGACGAAGTCGGTGACGGAAATATCTTATATAAAAAGCATAGTGAAGACTGTATGCATATAAAAAAAAAAAAATTGGTTGGACCCAATCACTACGGAGGACCCAAAAAATGAGCCAAGAGACAGAAATGGCAAGCTTCAAAAAATTCCAACAGTCATGGATCGAGCAGCTACAACACCACCTGAACCACCTTCGCTCCGCCCAAAACCACCACCGAAACTCCGTTACCGGCGATGAGGACCGGCTGAGGGAGGCGGTGGAGAGAGTGATGGAACACTATAGAGAGTACCACAGGGCGAAGTGGGGGACGACGGAGAAAGACGTAATCGGAGTTATGGCTGCTCCTTGGTCCTCGGCTCTTGAACGGTCTCTACATTGGGTCGGCGGTTGGCGACCAACGACCTTGTTTCACCTTGTCTATACCGAGTCCAGTATTTTGTTCGAGTCTCGTATTGTTGATATCCTCCGTGGCTTTCGTACCGGTGATCTCAGTGATCTATCTCCTTCTCAATTCAGGTTATATACGAAAAAACCCTAATTATCTACTTAATTTTACTAATCACAAATCGTAATCTCTAACCAATATATCGTGCTATATACCATTTTTAAGCTAGAATTGAATACATATGAAGACCAGTTTTAACCCTAGTTAGTAATGTTTTTTAGTAAATTAAACATTGATCGACTATTGTTAATTTGCTTTAAAGACAGTTTTTCTAATGTTAATAACGTATTGCGGAAAGAAAAAAAAGAAGACATTTGATCATAGATTGTATAAATTTGTAAGACATGGGTACTGTAGTAATATTTAGTTTTTTTTTTTGCGAAAATGTTTTATGTTTTTAAAAATTACTGTAACTAACTAAAATGATTACTTAAAATTTTAATATTAGGGTTAAATTTGTCAAAGGCAGGACGGTGAGCGAGCTACAATGTGAGACGGTGAAGGAAGAGAATGCGATGACAGAAGAGTTATCAGAGTGGCAAGACGACGCGAGCGAGCTGGTCATGGGAACGGTGTCCGATCTCGACCAGAGGATCCGACGACTAGCAGAGATCGTCCACCGAGCTGACGATCTACGGCTGAGAACAATCACAGGTGTGATGGAGCTCCTAAGTCCGCTCCAACAAGCGGAGTTTCTTATAGCTGCGGCTGAGCTTCGTACCGGCGTTTCTGGTTGGGGGACTACCCACGACCGTAGTCGAAGTTCCGACGTCTAAAGCCAATTAAATTAAAAAGATTATGAGAATTGAGAAGAGTTTGCTAGTTTTTAGATAATAATTCTATGTTTTTACAACCAAGTTGTCTTGGTCTAGTGGTAAAGGAACTCTAGCTGGAGTGCCCGCCCTGGGTTCGAGTCTTGGCCACAACGGATTTAACATCTCTTCCGTTGGGGCGCTGGACCCCTTGAGCAAAGCTCGAGGGGATAGTCGGTTCCTGTTCGGGTTCGATCCTTGGAATCCAGATACAGCTGGACAAAGCTCGGACCGTCGATCCGGGCCCCAGGACTGGTCGGCCGGCTCCTCAGATCTGGATATCAGAGTTACCAAAAAAAAAAAAAAAAAAAAAAAAAAATCTTTTTTTTTTCCTATTTTNTGTCTTGATTATCCAAATTGAGTTTGGTTTTTACATGGTTATGAATTATATGAAGCATTGTCTTCCCGGTCGCAATTAATATCAAATTATGTGTCGTGCTTGTTAATTTTACCCAGTTGGAAACAGTTTTTACGTAAATTGAGACTTTTGTTATATTGTTATTAAAATATTATTTTACACATAATCGGGACATGGGCAGTTGTTGGTTTCTTGCTTTCTTTAGACGAAGTGGATAAACAGAAAATGGTCATAGCAGAAAAGTTACAAAAAAAAAGAAGACCCGAAGTGAACGTGGCATGGTCATGTTTCTTGAGGACATGCATGAGGACACTTGGTATGGTACGCGTCCTCCTATCACGGCGTCGAATCCTAACATGTTGTTTGGTTGGATTTTAAGATTCTTCCTCACAAGTATTTTATTTTAATCGAATACAAGTTGATGACATGACAGTGTATTTTTATATAATTAGTTTGGTATAGATTTGAGGACAGCTCTCTTTTCAAACTCGTATCCATACAATACACGTGTAGTTTATTTCTTCGTTCACATTTGTGTAATTTTAGTATTTATGAAAACATGAACGGAAAAAGGTAACATAACACTATGGCTTGAACGGTAACAGCGGATCTAGTGGTACGGAATAAAAAAATAAGACGGGATGGGATGGTTTAATAGGAGTAACGCAATATGCGGAACAAGTGCGGTTTATAAAAAACAAGCGGTACAGAACAATACTTGAATGATAAAAATAATAAACATACGGTATGGAACAATGTTTGAATGGTAAAAAAACTATTGCTGTGAGAAATACATATGAATATTTATAAAATTTAATTTAAATTTCTTAGATTGTACTTTATATATTTATTACTATCTTCCAAACAAATATATTAAAAATAAATTGTGCTATTTAACTAATATAAACTTAAATTTACTGTTTAATTAAAAATTCAACATTAAATTAAAAAACGATACACTAAATCACAAAAGCATTAGTTTTTATTTATCCATAACATATTTGCAATATGATCTCTTATTTGTGTCATATGATTTCTTGGTACAACTTCTTCTTCTATGTCAGCAAAATCAGGCTGTGAAGTTGTGTTGTTTATTGTCGTCTCTATCATCACTTCTGCAAAATCTGCATCTGAGAAATTTGAAATTTTGACAAAATTGTGTAATTCCATTGTTGCCATTACCACTCTCTTTTGTATGTCAACACTGTATCTTGGAAAATCCGAAAGAATCCTCCATTTTTTCTTCCATACTCCAAATATTCTCTCGATAAAGAACGTAAAGACGCATGAACTCGATTAAACAATTCTTGTTTATTTCTGGGTGGAGGACCAGAGTTGAATTGCGACATATGATACCTCACTATTCTATGTCGTGGAGCCAAAAAACCTTGTTTGTTTGGATAGTCAGAATCAACACATAATATTTGTCTACAGGAGGCAAGGGAATTCAGAATCTCTTTCTTGTGCCATGGTGAGAACGGCTGTGTCATGACATGATCCCAATGCTCCATTCCATATATATGTGAATAATATATTCATATCATATATTGCCATGATGTTCAAAGATGTGTTATCGTGCCGATTCCAATACATTTCTTGTAACTCAGGTTTAACTTTTACGCAAACATGAATTCTATCCATAGCTCCAACAAATCCACTAAAATATGGATAATAATTTCGTTCCATCATAAGTCTATCAGGGATTCAATACAACTCTTGTCTTGTTGGAGTTTTTAAATAATCACATGTAAGTAATTCAGTCGCCGTAAGAACTTCACTAAATTTTTTCTTGACGGTCTCTTGATTTCGTCCAAATCTTAAGCCAACATCTCTTTGCATTTCGTTATGCCCACATATTCGTAGAAACATAGCTACACTTTCTTTTATGTTTATATCCAATGTTGATTGTAGACCATAATTTGTTTGTAGATTATGACACAGTGTGGTAAATGCTGCAAGTGACATTCGTAGTGACTGAAGACAAGCAGCATCATGTTGTTGTAGTCGACGCCAAATATTCCTCCTTCCCAAACCTCTATCTGTTTGGATGGGTGCTCGTTGAAAATAGCTATCAAACCTATAAAATCACTAAATATATAGAAACTTCACATTTAAAAAAATCAGTGCATTTTGTAATGCATAATTTTAGTTCTAACTACAAGTTTTATTAAAAAAGAACAGTTTATAGTCATAATATCATATTATAGTATTAACTCATCTCTCATATTAAATTAGTAGGGAATGTCAATTAACTAATATTATAGAAATACATACATATTTATATTACAATTAACTAATATTGGTGATCAATTATTTGAAATTAAAATTGTCTATATCTTATTTTAAATACACAAAATATTAAACTAATTACAGTTTATATAGAAATATATGCATATTTATATAATTATTTTAGCTAAATAGTAAATAAAAATATATACCTCTTTGCTTTCACTAAAACTCTTGAACGAAAATGAAAGTAAGGAAATGTGCTTCTCAAATTTTTAAACAAGTGAAAGTGAGGCAGTGTTGCATTGTAACTTTCGTCTAGTTGAGTGTTTATAAAGAAAAAATCTGCTCAATTTTTTGCATATTATTTGACCAAAAAAAAAAAATATTTAATTGATATAAATTCAGAAGAAACGTAACATGTATTGGACCACTCTATCTGGCATGTAAGTGCGTTTCAGTGCGCTAATACACCGCTTCTGACTTTTGTTTGAATTTTTATTTTTTATTAATTAAAATTTGAGAGCTCATATTTGTGGGTGAATGTTAACTTTTTTCCTACCCACACATAGTTTTACGTGAAATGCCCTATTCATTCAAAACCTATGACTAAAATTTTGTTATTTTATACTATATTAGGAGATAATCCGCGCTTCACGTGAAATTTTATGTTGTTATTATTAACTTGGTTAGAAAAAAATTTGAAGATATCAATTTTTTTAATTTAATTTTGTGTTTCAAATATGTCATACATTTATTAATTTTTGTACCATCATGTCCCATCCCATCCCATTCTGTTCTTTCTCATCCCGTCTGTCATGTTCGTTATCTCCGTCCCATCTCGTACAATCCCATCTTATCCCATTATGTTCATTTCTGTCTTGTCATGTCTTATTCCGTTGGAAGCTTCCTTCCATTTCTTCCCGTCCTGTTCCTAAAAGTAATTAGGGTTAGGCGAAATTCCCGTCCGTCTCGTTATATCCCATCCCCATTTCGTTCCTTTTTCTTTTGTCCCGTTCTTTCCCATCCTATCCCCCGTCTAGTCCCATCATATCTCTTTCAGTTCTTTCTCATCTTGTCCTGTCTCATTCTGCTCTTTCCGTTTTTTCCCGTCTCATCCCTACATATTATTAAGAGTAGGCAAAATTCATGTCTCGTCCCATCCCATCCCATTTCGTTCGTTTTCATCCCGTCCCGTTCTTTCCCGTCCCATCATATTCTATTATGTTTCTTTCTGTCTTGTCATGTCTCATCCAATTTAATTCGTTTCTTTCCGTCCTATCCCTAAATAAAATTAGGGGTAGGCGAAATTCTTGTCCCGTCCCCTTCCGTTCATTTATATCTCGTCTCGTCTCGTCACTTAAACACTTAATATAATAAGATATAGCAAAAATTCTCCTCTTGTCCTGTTTGGTTTTTTTCAACCTGTTCTGTCCGGTCTCGTCTTATTTCATCTCAAAATACTTTAAGAAAATCAGCGTTTTTTTATAATTTATTAACATTAGCTGATATATTTATTTGAAGGTAAACTATATAATTTGAGGAAACTAAATTTACTAAATAATAGTTTTGTAGATTTGTACATAAGTTTTTTTTTTCTTAAATGACTTTTCATATTCCTATTAAGCATATATTAATGAATGATAATAATTATTATGAAAATTAAAATAGAAGAAGAAAAATTATAATAAATCACATAAAGTGTGCAGATGTGTCAATTTTTTAAGCTATCTATTTGTTGAGGTGGGTTTAAGAAGAGAGAACATTTCACTTTATACTATGTGATAACCCGCGCCTTGCGCGGGGTGAAATATTTATTAATGATTTTTTATTAAAATTATTTTTGTTTTCTTTATTTATTTTTAATAATTTATTCTTAATTAATTTCAATAAAAAGCGCATAATATCACATTCAAAAACCATAACATCAATACCATAACATCAATCATATGTAATAATCCATATTTAAATTGTTATTATTTTAAAAAATTAGTAAAATTATATATATTGTTACAGTTAAATATGGTATGATTGTTTTTCTTACTTTTCTATAAACAAAATAATTATTATGTGAAATAAATTTAAATTAGGTAACATTAAATATGTTAAGTTCAATATGTATTAAATGAAATCATTACTCAAAAACATAATAATTTATGGCTGATTTATAGGTTAATTTATTATTAATATGGAAAACAATATATATTTGAATCCACTTATAATTAAAAAAACTTTCATATAATACAATATATTTATTGACGACATCATCATATAATTAGAAAATCTCAAAAAAATTTAATAAGTAATTTTTAGAACAGTAAAATTAATTTTTTATTTTGTATGAAAATAAATATGAGAAAAAACATGTTTACAATTAAACTGATTATATATTCATATATATATATATATATGTAGAAATCCAGTATATTGAAGGAAAAAAACTGTATAAAAATTGTATCAATAATTTTGAATTATTTATATCAGTATTCGATTCTTAAAATATTTTATAATAAATAAATTTTATATAATATATGTTTTTAAGTGAAAGTATATTATCAAGTGGTTATATATTAATATAAAAAAAAATTATGTTAACAAATCTTATATATTGGAAAATAAATTCTATAATTAATTTCAAAATATCTATATCAATATTCGATTTTTAAACTATTTTATACTAATTGTTTCATATATTGTGTATATTGTTTAGTGGAAGATACATGCAAATTTTTTATATTTGTAACCAAATAAAAAATGGTGTAGCAATGACATTGTATGTAAATATTCTAGTAAGTGATGTCTTTTTTTATATTTGTCTTAAAAGTGATTCTGGTGATGACACATCATCATGGCAAAGTTGTTAATAATACATGGGACAAAGGTTATTTTTTAAAAATAATTCTCTTTTAATATATAATGGATATATAGATAGATAGATATTACTAATTTATCTCTCCCATATGAGGTGTGAATGGATTTAAGAGAGTTGAGAAACTCTTTCAAATAACAATTATGACTAAAATTTTGTTATTTTATACTATTACTCTTTCTGTTTCATAATATAGGAGTTTAAAATTTTTGCATACAAATTAAGAAGCTATTTAGTTTTTGTATTTTTTGAAATAAAATATATTTTATCATCAATTCCAAAATTTCAAACCAATAAAAAATAATCTGCAGAATATAAATAATCAACAAAAACATATTTAGTTTTGCATAAAAACACTAAAATCACATATAAACAAAAAAACTCTAAAACATTTTATATTGTGAAACAGAGGGACTACCTCATATCAAGTGTTAATGGCAATCATTAAAGAAACAAAATGTGAAAAGTCAAAGGAATAAAAGATCTAGACTTTTTTTTTCTCCATATTTGATGATGAATCTATTTACAATATAATTGGCATTAATAAGAAATGAAAAGGAATCATGGATAATAAATTTTACTTCTCAATGGAGTATTTTTTTAGGAATAATAGAAAAATAGGGTTGGACCTGCGCCTGTGCGGAATAAGAAATATATGGGTTATATCTTTAAATAAATAATTAAATTATTTAAAATAAATATAATTTAATAATTTTTATGTGATAAATGTACTATTAAAAACTATATTAAATCAAAATTACTTATAATTTGGGATTTTTTATCAAATCAATATTCATACTTTTCTAATTTCTTATTATTGTGGTTTTCTTATAATAGATTTATAAACCACCATATTTATTCATTTCCAACTTGATACTTTCAAGATATTTATAATATTTTATAGTTATTGAGTTTTAAATGTTTGATCAAATTTTTTTTGAAATATTTAGAAATCTGAATCAATTATAATATAATATTTTAAGATTAATTATAATGATTTAATTTTTTGTATTAATAATATTTAGCTTTTGATAAAAATTGTAATATTCTAAATTTTTATCCAAGTTATACTATTTCAAATATTTAAATATTTTGATATAAATATTTTAAACTTATTCAGATCAAAATATTTTTAATATTAAAGGTATTAGTTGGTTTAATCATATGTTTCCTCTAAAAAAATTCATATTAAACCAAAAATATTATAAACTTGGATGATTATTAAATCAAGATTCTTACTCTTATAGTTTCTTATCATTTTATTTTTATAAAAGTCTATTGAATAACTCACACATTTTTATTTTCAATGTGGGCTTTGAAAAACTCATATTTTTATCATTTGATAAATTGATATTCATTTTTGAAAATTCAAATTACAACTTGTAGTAGAAAAAATCTATTTTTTATTAATATATAGATGATGTGATAAATTATTGTTTTACAATATTTAGTTCAACCAAAAAATAAAAGAAAAAATATAGTCTTTAAGAAAGATAATTAATATGATATACTAGATGATTACCTGCGCCTAATGCGCAGGGTTGAATTAACTTCAAATTTTTTATATCTACAATAAATTATTATTTGATGAATATGTCATTTTCTATATTATTTTTGGATTAATATCTGTTTTTATTTTTTATTATTCAATATGAATATTTTAATAATATAATAAACATATTGTTTTCATTGTTGATTAATAATATTTAAGTTTTTTATTTTGGAATAATGGAGGAATATTTGGTTATTTATTTATGTGTATTATTATATCTTGGTTGTTTCATATTTTTAAAACACATTAATTATGTGATTTGTTCTTAAGGTTATGATTTAGTTAAATAAGTATAAAAGAGCTTCAGAAAATTTGTTAATAAAAATTCTCACTTTAGGCCTTTTATCAAAAAAAAAAAAAAAATCTCACTTAAGGAGGAGTTGCCATGTTGTTCTAATTTTTTTTATCAAAATCTAATTCTTCAATTTTTTTCACCAAAATTTAAGTTTGTAATTATCTCGCGAACAAACTTAATGTCAAAAAAAATTTCCAAATATTTGTTTTTATCCAAAATACGATTTTACACATTTACATCGACGCAATGATTATTTAAACCAAATCTGCAAAAAATGTGATATTGTAAATATTCCGCCGAACAGTTGTGCATAAAAACATAATTTCATTAAAAAAATTCCAAAAACAAAATTGATCTACAAACTTCCTGTAAAAAGAGTATATCTTTTAATTTTATGCCATAAATATCTCTTACAAAAATGATATAATTTACTACTCATTACGGATGATATATCATTTAATCTAAAAATAACCAAGAGTATATAATACACTATAAATCAATGACTAAATACTCACATTTTATCTAAAAATAAAAACAAATATTTTATCTAAAATACACCTAATGTTTATCTACAGTAAACAAACATAATTTCCAGATAAAATTTCAGATAAAAGGTTAATCTAAATTCAAAACTTACCTGTAAATCACTAAAGTTTACCATACACCAGCGCTTTAGGGGCGGACAATCATCTAGTGTTAATGAATATTCTAGATGTTAAAAAAGATTTAGCACAACGAAACTACACTTTATTTTTACATAACGAAAGAAAACATGTCAACAAATATTTCTTATGCCATTTCTACTTTCTTAATTCTTAACGATTAACTAAAAACCGATTCATAAATCTAATCCCGAGTCGTTAAAAAAGAAAGGAAAAAATGAATCCTGAATATCAATTCATCTATTTTGTCAAAAATTGCTTGAATTTTGTGAAGTGAGTGGTAACAAAGCAACGCAGAAAAGTTAAAAACGACGACGCGTAGACATGAGATCACTTGATAGTCTTGCTTGACTGACCATTAGGCCGCCAGGGTAGACATCTCTTGTATCATATCATCCACTTAAAACATCTCTTTCCATTATCCCAAAACCAAAACCAAAACATCATCCACTCAAAACATCTCAAGCACAAGTAAATGGGATCTATGGCAATAACATTAAAGTCAAAATTTCCGTCAGTCAGAGTTCCAAACCATGGATCAGAATGAACAACCAATTTTTCAGACCAAGTCACCAGGTACCTATATAATAACAAATTTAGCCAAGTAAATCTGTTCTTGATCTCCTCTTGTGCAAATAATTTGATTCAAATTTCTCAACTTTCCTCTCTTTTTTGCAGAACATTATGTGCAGATTCCAATCGACATCGAGCATGATTCAACCACACTCGAAAACGAAACCGGAAACAGGAAACCATGCATTACCAAACCATTGGTCAACGATAATCCTCTCAGTCATCTTCATCATCGTAGGTCAATCCATAGCTAAACTCCTCGAAACCTTCTACTATGTCCAAATCAATAAACGTCACAACGATGGCGTTTGGACTCAGCCTCTCCTCCAAACCATTGGATTCCCTCTCCTCCTCCTCCCTTTCATCATCACCACCAACAAACACAACCGACAACAACCTCCAATCACTTCCGATCAATTCCACTACAAATACCTCGCCGTAACCTACATATATCTGCATTGGAATTCTCCTGCAGTTCAAGGAAGACTCTCCACAATGGGGAAGCTCGAGCTTACAGTTGAGAATTTCACTCAG
>OVBJ01002325.1:0-18756 GCA_900406535.1 Noccaea bulbosa
ATTAATTGTAAAAAAAAAGGGTAAGGGGACAAAGTGGGTTTGTGAAAGTGTTTGTGGACAAGAAGAGCTTTTTTTTGGGGTAAATTGCCAATTTTCCCAATTTTAAAACCAGATTTGAAATCTTAATTGAATAACACATGATTGTAATTCAATTTCAGTTCATTTTAAATACAATATCCAATAACACCCCCTAAGTTAGAATTAGGTTAATAGTTTTGACGAGAGGTGCACTAATAAATTATTAATCTATAATTATTTTGTTATTGAATTTATACTAATTTAAATACTAATAAGTTTTTTTGGGATTAAAAAGTAAAAACTACTGTACTACATAAGTATATATCCTCCGCGCGCTCTGCAAATTAGTAACGAGGATTTCTAACTACTTTGAATTCTAGGCCCAAAATGGCTCAGAGTATTGCATATGTTAACAGTATTTGTACATACATTTGTAAAGATTTTTGGTATTTGAGAAAACATTTCTCGAGGTATATGGTCAACAGTATTGAATAGAGCAAATTTATGGTTTCTAAAATTGTTGCTCGGTTTCTCATGCCTTTGTCTCTCTCTTCGTTGTTCGTGCCTCTATCAAATCATGCCACTATCAAATCCTAAGTTAACCTTAATCTCCTCGAACATTAACGAACTGGATAAAAAAACTAAATTTAAGGAATTATTTTGGAGGAAATCCGTATCTTGGTTTATAAGATAACAGAATTTTATTACGGATTTTAAAATCAATTATGCTACCGATAACATGCTATTTTGAAAAATGATATATACGCAAAAAAAATAATGCAACACTTATTTACAGAAATACTGTGTTTTTTCCTGCAAATTATCTTCAGTTTACTTAAATGCTAAATTCATCCAAAAATACAAAGCAAAAAAGGTGTCGACATTGTTGACAAAAAAAAAGGTGGATTTGATTTGATTTGATTTAGTAGTAGTAGTAAACTAAAACTATTCCAAGATTCGGTTAGTCACAAGAGCACCGAACAAAAGAATCAAAATCAGAAAGAAATAAATCCCACAAAATTAAGATTCCACGTACAGACATGTCTTTCCATATAAGCATTTATGTCCAGATGTCTATGTAAATGATACATTCATACATACATGTCATTTACGTCCAAATACCAAATGTCTATGTAAATGATGCATTTACATTCATACATACATGTCATTTACGTCCAGATGTCTATGTTAATGATACATTCATACATACATGTCATTTACTCTTCTCTGACTTAATTTGCTTTTCTCTCTTCGTTTCCCACAATGATGAATAGCTTCGACACAGAGCACAATCCCTCGGCGGTGGAGTCCGGTGACGCCGCCGTGAAGAGCGTCGAAGTAGACGACGATGGTCGAGAGAAGAGAACGGGGACGTTTATGACGGCGAGCGCGCACATAATCACGGCGGTGATAGGATCGGGAGTGTTGTCGTTGGCTTGGGCAATAGCACAACTCGGTTGGGTGGCAGGAACAGTAATTTTGGTCACTTTTGCCATCATCAACTACTACGCATCCACAATGCTCGCCGACTGTTATCGATCTTTTTATTTTTTTTGATAAAGACTGTTATCCATAGTCGGACACCGGAACACGCAATTACACTTACATGGAACTTACCTTGGTATGATCGATGTATTATTAACCACACAGATATCAGCCAAATATTATATTCCAAAGATTTAGTCTTAATTAGACGAATAGACCAAATCTTTCTTTTTGGGGCTAAAGAAAGATTTTAGTCTATTTTCTAATCATATGATTCCATTCCAATTATTCTTGAATTTAGTAATGTTTGGTTTTCTTTTGGTGCGTTTTTCTGTCACAATGTTTTTTAATTACTGTGTTTTCCCTAATTCTATTTCTCCCCATAAGAATAACTTACATTAAAAAA
Source organism: Noccaea bulbosa (assembly GCA_900406535.1). Taxonomy (NCBI): domain Eukaryota; kingdom Viridiplantae; phylum Streptophyta; class Magnoliopsida; order Brassicales; family Brassicaceae; genus Noccaea; species Noccaea bulbosa. The sequence continues at coordinate 1,910 of OVBJ01002325.1, forward strand.
CAACAGGTGGTAAAAAGGTGCAGCTATGTGGACTGGCACCGTACGGGAGTCTCGTAGGGGTCACTATTTGGTTACAGCATCACTGCCTCCAAAAGCTTAGTGTGGGTTATCATCTGAGATATATAATGTTAAGTATCTCATTTTTGCTTTGATGTTTGTGTTGGCTATAGAGCGATCGGGAAAGCAAATTGTTTTTATCACAAGGGACATGGTGCGAAATGTTCCGTATCGAACTATCCATTCATAGCAGCATTTGGGATGTTAAAGGTATATCAACCGAAATATTTGGAAAACGATCGAATAAAAGAAAAAAAAAAAATCGTACTCGAATACTGTTTTAGCTAGTGTGAGCTTTTCCTATATATATACATGTACGTATTGGTTACGCCTTGGATTTTACAACAATTCATAAAGATAACTAAGAAAGCACATTATAACATATCCTTCAAGACATTGTCAAACCAAGAAATTATCACATGCATCTCTCATCTACATTTTCTTGCTCTCTCTATTTAATCTACATCAATGTATGTATGTATAAGTTGTCTCATCTGATACTATTTTATATATCTTCAAAATATTCTCTCTGTTTTTAGAATCATCAAAGTTGGGTTTATTCGTGTTTCAAATTAACGTGTAGGTGTGAGGATAGAGAGATAAAAAAAAAAAAAAAAAAAAAATATATCTAAGACTATATGAGTCCTTGGCGATTGCCGGCCAGGCTGCTTTTCCAGAGACTGTTATTGTTGCCCCAACACGTACGCCTCTTTGCTATGAAAACCCACAATTTTGCAATACCTATTGTTCTACTCAAAACTAAAACCTTTATCATATAAACTGATGATGTATCACATCTCTTAATGGCACTCGCATATTGGTTTAGAAAGAAAGAATTGTTGTCGATATAATTCTACATTTGCTAATTCCTCCAATATACGTTTTTCACATTTACACATAGATGAACAGAATCAAAACCATAAACAAAATTGATGAAAACAGCCCTTGTAACCAGATATATTACCTAAAACACCATTTAAATTTTCACTTTTTCACGAAAATATTAAATTCCTAAACCCTAATTATTTTTTCTTTCTTTTAAGGACATTTAGGATTCTTGCCCCGTCCTCCGTAATAAAAATAATTCCCCCAATCACGATTAGAGCCGCCTGTGGAATTGTGGATTATCTACCTAAAAGAAAGTGGCACTTTTTGGGGGCATTTCCGTAAATTTCAGCTGATAATATTAGCTGTCTCTCTACTCTAACACCCGCGTCGCTTTTTTTCTTCCCAATCTGAGAAAATCACAAACTCCGAAAACTTTGGTTCTTCTTCTGTTTATAAACTTTTTCCCACGCGGTTCTAATTTTTCCGACGACGGACCGGAGATAATCCCCGGAGAAGCGGCGAGGACCTCAGCATTATCTATGAGCAATCTGTTCTGTTAGATCTACTGTGTATGTCACTGAGATTTCTCTTTTGGTGAGTTTCATGGTTTCTGACTGGGGAAGTAGCCTTAATAGTCAATCGTGTTCTTTTACTGATTGTGCTGTTACTTTGCTTGATTCTACCATTAGTATATTTTTTCTGCAAATGGCCAAATGGTGGACATTCTAGAATTCCGTAGATTAGGGTTTTCCTCCAGATTTTCTATTTGTTTGGTTCCATCCACCAAAAATGAATGTATTTATGTATGAGTAATTTCCTAAATGCCAATTCATTTCGGTGTATGAGAATCGGAATTTTTGCTATAGTAAAGTAAAGTGAAGTGGCTTACCATTTTGATCTCATTTTGTTCCTTAATTTGTAATTTTTAAAATTGGACTTAGTAGCATGCATCTAAGTATCTTCATCAGCTAAAGTTTTTTTTTGTTTTTGTTTGTTTTGTCTGTGATGAAGAAGAATTTTGGCAGTCAATGCTGAAGGGTAGACTAAAATGAGCGAGTCAAAAGCGAAGCATTCGCTTGTTCCTCTAGCAACCTTGATTGGTAGGGAGCTGAGGAGCGAGAAAGTAGAGAAACCTTTAGTCAAGTATGGTCAAGCTGCTCTCGCCAAGAAAGGAGAAGACTACTTTCTGATTAAAACCGATTGTGAGAGGATTCCTGGTGATCCTTCCTCAGCTTTTTCTGTTTTCGGGGTAATCTGCTGACATTTCTTTTGTAAGGCATAGTGTTCTGAAACTCAAACGCTCATGAACTTACCCTTTTTTTTTTGGTTTTGTCTTCAGATATTTGACGGACACAATGGTAATTCAGCTGCTATATATACTAAGGAACATCTTCTAGACAATGTGGTGAGCGCAATTCCTCACGGCGCAAGCAGAGAAGAGTGGCTTCAAGCTCTGCCTAGGGCTCTAGTTGCAGGCTTTGTGAAAACCGACATTGAGTTTCAGCAGAAAGGTCAGCTCACTGGCACTGCTTTAAAGGCTGTTACTTTCATATTCTTGTTTTCAAGCATTCTCTAAACCCTTATGACCTGTTGCGTTTACAGGGGAGACTTCTGGAACAACGGTGACATTTGTTCTTATTGACGGTTGGACTATCACTGTCGCTTCTGTTGGCGACTCACGCTGCATATTAGACACTCAAGGTGGAGTGGTTTCTCTACTCACTGTTGATCACAGGCTGGAAGAGAATGTTGAAGAGAGAGAACGCATAACTGCCAGCGGAGGCGAAGTTGGAAGGCTCAACGTTTTTGGTGGCAATGAGGTATATGAATATGATCATGTCCAGTAAATTTTGAAGTTACTCATTGTGGTTTGTAAGTCTTGGATTTTGTCATGATATTAGTGTGCTTTCATTCTAATGATGCAATAGGTCGGCCCGCTTCGATGCTGGCCTGGTGGTTTGTGTCTTTCAAGGTCCATTGGTGATACCGATGTGGGAGAATTTATCGTCCCAATACCGCATGTCAAGCAAGTGAAAGTAAGCCCCCTTCCCCTTGGTGGTGCCTATACCGTCAATGGTTAAATTCGACACTGAACAAAATGTGTTTTTTTTTTTAATCTGTACATTCAGCTTTCAGATGCTGGAGGGAGACTCATTATAGCTTCAGATGGTATATGGGATATACTGTCATCTGATGTGGCTGCCAAAGTCTGTCGTGGTTTATCTGCCGAGCTTGCTGCTAAACTAGTTGTTAAGGTTGGTGATTGATCGAATTGTGTTGTACAGTGTCTGGTATGTGTTCCTCTTGGTCTCTGAATCATATATGTTTCTACAGGAAGCATTGCGAACAAAAGGGTTGAAGGATGATACGACTTGTGTAGTTGTTGACATAGTTCCATCTGATCATCTTGCCTCGGCTCCAACGCCTGGAAAGAAGCAGAACGCATTCGCCTCATTGCTCTCTAGGAAAAAACATACGGATACCAACAACAAAAACGGGAAAAAGCTTTCTTCTGTTGGAGTTGTAGAAGAATTGTTTGAAGAAGGTTCTGCTGTGCTTGCAGATAGGTAATCCCCTGACATTGCCAAACTCTTAATATCCAACCCTTTTAGTAGCTGAAAAACATAGTATACTACTGATTATCTGTCTTATTTTGTTGTTTTTGATATGCAGATTGGGAAAAGATCTTCCGTCAAATACGGACAATGGGCTCTTAAAATGTGCTGTATGCCAAACAGATGAATCTCCGGGTGAAGGTTTATCAAACAACGGGGGTCCTATCATCTCATCAGCATCTAAGCGATGGGAAGGTCCCTTCCTGTGCACGGTATGCAAGAAAAAGAAAGACGCAATGGAAGGAAAAAGAGCAAGCAAAGGTTCAGTGACCACTTGAAGCCACTTTTTTTCTTAGGAAGAAACTCGCATGTTTCTTGTTTTCTTATACTGCCTTTTTCTGGTTTGCTGTGAGATAGCCTGGTTTGGTGTGTTCTTTTCCTTGGCATTGATTGGAGAAGTAGCATTAATAGTAGAAGTGTATGCAAATGTTTGTAGAGAGAGAGAGAGAGAATAGATCCAATTCTTATCCATTGTTTAATATTTGCCTTGCCTGGTTTGTGTTCTCGGCTTCTGCTGAACCTTCTTGAGAGATGTGATTTTTGTTTGGGAATTGCTAATATGCTAACAGAAGTCTCCAAGTTGCGAGTATAATTCATATTTGGATATTGTTTAATTCTATTGCACTCTCATCGTTTTCCTAAACACAGACGTTCTTTTCAAAGGACAAAATTCAAGTGATAATTGTTGGAAATAAAGATCCCCAGAATCTGTCATTGGAAAGAAAGGAACAAAAAACGAAAAGGTTGATATACTATTTTAAAAGAGTGAAACCAAAAACCTCAAATAGAGAACACAGAAATCGACAAAAGGTTTAAGAGTTATAGTATTAATTTTACGGAAATGGGCCCATGGGTCCAAAACAGACAGTACTACTAATTAGGACGCCAAGCATTGCTCTATATGTATGACTCAGTCATCGAAAACATACATATTACTTGAGAAACAGAGCCATAGGATTAGGACCAGATAATCTTCTCTGTGTTCAATTGCGAAGAAGAAGAAGAAGGATGATGTTACCAGAAGCATGCGTTGCAAATATCCTCTCCTTCACTACTCCGGCCGACACGTTCTCCTCGGCGGCTGTCTCGTCAGTTTTCCGGGTCGCCGGAGACTCTGATTTCGTATGGGAGAAGTTTCTACCGTCCGATTACAACCTCCTCCTCTCTAGATGGACTGATCATCATCATCATCGGACTTTCTCCTCCAAAAAAGAGCTCTATCATTGTCTCTGTGAATCAATTCTCATCGATCATGGCAGAAAGGTTCCATTTTTTTCCCTCAGTACTTTGCTGGGTTTCTATATAATAAAAAAAAAGTAATCTTATTTTAAATTTGGTTGTCTTTCATCAATTCCAGATTTTCAAGATCGAGAAGCTCTCCGGGAAGATATCGTATGTTTTATCGGCAAGAGAACTTTCCATAACTTGGAGCGAGCAACGACATTACTGGTTTTGGAGCCGACGATCAGATTCAAGGTCATCTTATTAAATGAAAATATCATTGGTCAAAAACAAGTAATTCCTAATCTTTTGTAGGTTTTGAATTTAACAGATTTCCAGAAGGGACCGAACTTATAATGACGGATTGGTTAGAAATCAACGGAAAAATCAAAACCGGAGCTTTATCGCCGAACACAAACTACGGAGCTTATCTGATTATGAAAGTGACGCCACGAGCATATGGACTAGACCTAGTTCCGGCCGAGGCTTCGATAAAAGTGGGAAATGGTGAAAAGATAATAAAGGCAACTTATCTAAGTTGCTTGGATAACAAGAAACAACGAATGGAGCCAGAGTTGAGAGACGATGGGTGGATGGAGATAGAGCTCGGAGAGTTCGAGACGGGACGAGGCGGCGAGGAGGAGGACGACAAGGAGGTTGCTATGAGTCTAACCGAAGTTAAAGGCTATCAGTTGAAGGGTGGGATTGCCATTGATGGTATTGAAGTGAGGCCTAAAATACCAAAAAATTAGGGGCTAATTACGATGAGTGCCAAATTTTGGGTTTAAGTGGGTCAAAAGGGACGGACGAGAAACAATATGGGTGGTTCGGTAAAAACTGAAAACTATGCATGTAGATGATCACGACTCGGTACTAAATAAAATGACTGATCGACGGGATTGGCGTATGGGTGAAGAAGCTGATGACTGTGTTTCGGTTGTTTGGGTGAACAAAAAAAAATATAAAATGAGAAAACCAACGTGGTGGCCGGTGATGGATCCTTATCCTAGTTTTACATTGTTTATTTGTTTTGTTATTCATTTAGACCAAAATGTTAGCATGGCGAATATTATTGTAAAATATAGCGATTTTGTGTTGACAATTATTCGGCAGAACCAAAAATGTTACTCTCGAATGTGTGTGTCACAGATATATTCTTTATCAATTTTCCTTTTTTTTTTTGTCAACTTCTGTCAATACTATTCATAAAATGACAGAACGACACACTAATATCCATGATTAAAAAAAGATGAATCAATCATTCGACTCTTAAACCATGGCTGCTTGATAACAAGTACTTCGCCATAAAAATCATTTCTTGCTTTTATAAAATTTATTGCAAAAGGGTAGTAGTAACTTAGCATGTTTTGGGTTTTTTAAAATCGAAGTGGAAGTTAATAATAATGGACATGTGAAAAATTTGGGAAAAGACGTGTAGGGTTAAAGCGTTGATAATGTGAGTGCATGACCAGAGAATGAGGACATTGTTACATCACACGCGCCCATACCGAAATTTGTGTGTGACCAAATGTCTCAATCAGGTGGCGTATTCTGGTAAATACAATGTTGTTGTCATATCGTGCACGCACATGAATTGTAGTACTATTTATATTATACAACACCTAATAACCCGAATACAAGCCACATTTTTCCTTAATTATGTCATATACAGTTTTAGTAGTTTCTTCTTCCTTTTTATGTTCATTCGAGAACTTTGTCATGCAGATTTAAATTCGTGTGATGACCTAATAAACATAACTATTACAAATCATTATCACGCTACATATAATTTGTTTAGGATGTTTACAGGTCACATAATCATATTTATTTCAGACCAAAACTGAGTACTTGATCTGGTTTTAAACATGAGTGGTTGATATTTTTTTTTTCAAATGGAAAGAAGGAAATACGGAAGTAAAGAATGTGTGGGGTTGCTTAATGATTCGTACGAGTAAAGAGTAAAAGGCGTAAAGCCATTATGATTATACGGAATTAGCAAAATACTGAATTAGAAAAACTGTAACCTTAGCCAAAGGTTGATGTTCACTCAACAAAACCAAGACATCAAGTATGTGAAAACAAAGCTAAGGCTGATCCGGACAAAAGCTTATATAATATAAAAGGAGGTCATAGTATCTCTCCCACACAGTGATTCACATGACAATTTTGACTTCATCCTCAATCTAGCCGTTCCATCTGCAGACATTTCAAACAAAAAATACAGGCAATACAAATTTTAGAAACCTTTTTGCTGTGTCTTTTTCCAAAAATCAATTAACTGACCAGATGAGACTGCTTGGAATGTGAGAGTAGAGAAGTGAGAAAGCGGCAATCAGTACCTTCCAGAGACCGTCGTTGAGGTAATGCATGTTGTCCACTCCGATTCCTTTGTTGATGCTTTTTCTGTGAACAGATCACAAAAGGAAATCAAGATCTATACAGTATTTTGGCTTGAATACTTATAAAGCATAAGTGAAGAAAAATCTAACTTACATGTCCTTGGCTGACATTTTGGTGAAGCCTATTGCTAAGGCATGTTGCTTTCCTTCTGCATATATGGCCTAAGCAAATACAGAAACACGGTTTACGATAAGCAGAAACAATCAAAATAGCACCCCAAGAAAAGAGAATTTTTGTTCGTACCACTGGTCTTTCTGCGTCGACTTCTTCATCCAGGACGCCTCCAGGGGAAGTAAGGCCAGGACACATAATGTTTGCACCAGAGAGAACAAACTTTATGGCACCTCTATCAACTTGAAACCTCTTCATTATGTTTGGGTCTGCAAAACACCAAAACATTCAATTGCAAAAAATTGACATTCTCAGCTAACTGATAAAAATCCAAGTTTGTTTCTTCTACTGGTGTTTCACTCAAGTATGTGAAAATTACAGGAACGCAGTGTTTTCACGAACATATTGTCAACTAACAGGTGATTAGAATAATGTTACGCTGTGATAACAAGACCGTATAGCAAGGATGGTGTGAAGGAAGAGTGATGTTACATTGATGAAGAAGCCGCAGTGTTGGCATGTACGGCCCGTCACGGATGCAGAAGAAGAGGGGGACATTGTTGACAACAACTAGGGTCAGATGGTTTGGGCTGCACGAGAGACATAGTCAAGAACATTGTGAGAAACTGAATGAGTTTGTTCTAAAAGAAAATTCAGAATGGCACTGATATATGAGTTTGTTCTTGTACGAACCACTTCACTACGATCAGAGGAGACTTTTTGGGAAGTAGATCCTCCAACACTGTTTCAAGTCCAGGGTACTGCCACATTTACGTAAACATATTCATATAACTAACAAACTACACGAAATCATAAAAGTTTAAGAAAAAGACAAATGAAACAAGAGTCATACCTCATCTTGAATACTCTGGCGGATCCTACGTTGAACAGATGCCTTTACTTGGTTTTGTGATGAAATCTCCTCCAAACAAAACCTAAATTAAATAATCAGTTGAACATTAATAACACCTTCACAGACATAAAGTATAGCATATATATAAAAATGAAAAACTCACGCTCAGATAGTTGATTAAAAGGTAGAAAAGAAACTAGAAATAGACAGAGATTCTTACTTTTTGAACATGTTCGAGGAAAGGTAATTTCTTTGGAAAGATTACGAGAAGAGTCGATGCGACTGAGAATAATCTCAACACTAACTATGCTTTTCTTTCCTGCAAATGAACATTGGAAGTTGTAAGTATGCGCCATGCTATAACAAACATGTCGAATTCAGAAACACAAGCAATAAAACTAAAATCCAAAATCCAAAAAACGCGCATAAACTATAATCATCGGAAACTAGCTGAACATAAATACAACCGCGACCTTCGAACGGATTTGAGTAAACTGAAATCGAAATCGAAAAGACAATCATGATAACTGATAACAAAGCAAAACTTGATAACTGAACAAAAAAATTTGAAGAGGGTATCGCACAAATCCAATAGGAAAAAGAAGCTCAAGTCTTCAAAATCGAACACGGAGAAACATATATAGCTAACGGAACATAACAGAACAGAATCTTACGGCCGTCGACGAAGATGGCTGACGGAGAAAATGGCCCGGACAGCAGAGGTAGTGATCGGCGAGATTAACGGCGATTGAGCGAAGCCGAGAGAAAATTTCTCTCGAAAAATTCACAAGAGTTCCGATCTAGTGACCCTTTTGTAACAAAACGACTGAAACGACAGTGTTTTACAAAACCTAGGAAACGGATTAAAAAAAACTGCTGGCCCGAATCCGATTGGACCAACCCGAAATTAGTTGTGGGCCTTGTGGCCTGATAACAATTCAGCCTACGGGATAAAAGAAACAATCTCCATCTTTTGTCAAGGACTTCGATCGAACGGCTATGAGTTGGACGCAGGTACATACTTTACACGCGGCCGTAGAAGATCTAATTTTGTTCTTCCGTATTTCCGAGGTAGTTGTCTGAGATTTCCAGAAGAATCTAAAGCATTCACGGTCCTCTTCTCTTCTTTCCCTCTGTGCAGCGAATGTGAGTTTCAAATATTTATTTTATCTTACCTTATTCTCTTAAGCTCCTAATTCGAGATTATTCATTAACTTGCTCTGAGGTTTCAGATGAGTCGCCGATGGAATCGCACGATCTACGTTGGAAATTTGCCTGGGGATATTCGCATGAGAGAGGTTGAAGATCTCTTCTACAAGGTTTGAAAATCCTCCTCTCTAGAGTCTCATTAAGATTCGCCGATTTTCTCATACTTGCAATATTGAGCTGCTTTGCTGAATTTCGTTGCAGTACGGACCCATTGTGGACATCGATTTGAAGATTCCACCGAGACCTCCTGGTTACGCCTTTGTCGAGGTATTTACGATTCGCGCGTTGGTTAAGGACCTGACCGGATCATTTATCTAATATAACCAAGAGTCTGTTTTTGATGCAGTTCGAAGATCCTCGTGATGCAGACGATGCAATTTATGGACGCGATGGATATGATTTTGATGGGTGTCGACTACGGGTTCGTAATTTCCCTTATCTTCTCTCTGTTTTCTTATCTTTTCGTGTCAGAATTCAGTATCAAGATGATTGCTTTCTATGGTATTTAGGTTGAGATTGCACGTAGTGGTCGTAGAGGCTCCGCATCAGTGGATAGGTACAGTGGGAGCCGTGCACCTTCAAGACGGTCCGACTTTCGTGGTTTGTAGTCTCTTCTCATCTCAATCTGTGTGTTAGTTTACCGTTTTATGAAATCTCGTATTCGAAAACTCATTTCTACTACCATTTTATGCTGTAAACATTTCAGTGCTTGTGACGGGCTTGCCTCCGTCTGCTTCCTGGCAGGACCTTAAGGTAAGGGCTATTATATATATACAGCTCTCCTCTTTTTTTATGTTGGATTTGTCTTTCTAATCAACTAATGTTATATGGGCGATTAGGATCACATGCGCAAAGCTGGAGATGTCTGCTTTTCTGAAGTCTTTCATGACCGTGGAGGTGAGTTAAGCTTCTCATAGATGTTTTTATTAACTTAGTGTTTGTGAAAGAGCATAGATCTGAGTTTATTAACCTCACATTTAACATACGTCTTTGTAGGCTTGTCTGGGGTTGTGGATTATACCAACTATGATGATATGGAGTATGCGGTAAGTTATATATCCTCGCAACGCAAATGTTCACAGCCTTTTGAGTTATGCCTAAGACGGCCGCACTTATATTTTTGTTGTTACCTAGCTTGCATAGCTGAATTTTATCTTCTTTGAGGCCAGTGTTGGATCTCTGATGTTCCCTTCAATTTTTGTGAAACAGATAAGGAAACTAGATGACTCAGAGTTTCGAAATGCTTTCTCTAGGGCTTATATACGGGTATGCTATCTCTTTCTTTGATTTGGTTAATCATCGAATGGATATATGTACTCATCTCTAATTCTCACTGTTTCAGGTGAGAGCATATGAGTCGAGGAGTGTGAGCCGCAGCCCATATTATTCTAGGAGCAGGAGTCGGAGCCGTGGTCGGAGCTATAGCTATAGTAGCCAGAGCAGGAGGTCCGTTTTTTTATTTTATTTTTTGATCATGACTGCTTAAAACTTATTTTTGAGCATTGACTAACTTTAAGACTTCAATGCAGTGTCACACCTGCTAGATCCGTGACCCCACGTTCACGGTCCATTACTCGTTCACTTTCGCCACGTAGCTCTGTCTCAAGGTATGCGTGTTCAATTTTACATCGTTCTTTCATATGTTTGTAACGACTTGCTAGCTCTTTCATACCGACTCTTTTCCCCTGCCTAGCTAGATGTTAGTAGGTTGCCTTTGATTGTCTTCCCGTGAATTATAACTGGTACTCAGTCCTTGATGTCGTGATTAACCCTGTCTTGAAGTTTTCTATGTCGCACAAACTCTGGCATGAGTGAAATTTACTGCGTAGCATGAGTTCTCCAGAGTTTCTTATCATTCCTTACAGCTCCATTTTTTAAAAAATGTTTCAAGTTCTCGACAGATGGGCTCCCTTGATCTCTAACCAAATAATATGTTGCAGTTTTCTATTCGAACCAATACCAAGCCATCTTCTGAAATAGATCTCTTGTGTCTTTCTCTTTGTGCCGTTCTTTTCTTCCTTCAGACGAAGCTTTCCTAAATAGTAACAGTGAATCTAGTATTGGCTACACAATCCGACTTCTCCGGTTTTATAGTTTAGAGAACACAGGACTAGAATTTTTCTTTTTGTTAAAAAGGAAATGAATCTTGATTCCTGAGGTCTGACCTTGACCAATTTACCGTGATTACAAAAATTGTATTGCCTTGTTTGTTTTCTAGATCTGGCTCACTGCTGCGAGCTGGGGATTGGATCTTAGGGACTTGATGGGTCACCTAGATGGATTCTTGGACTGGATTTTACAAAAGCTGGACTAGCAGCATGAACTTGAACCTCTGTTTTTCTGTCTGGTCTGGTACTCAGCGCGTATCAGCTCTAGGATCTGATCACAGCGTTTTGGACTATGATTCCTTTGATTTCACAACTTATTTTCTTTTTTGACATTGCTGAATTCTATGTTGAGTTATATTCTAGGCCAGCACTTAAGCTTCCGAGACCAGATGGGCAATGGTCATTTCAGTTAATTGCTTTGTGATGCCATACTTACAGTAGTTTTGTCTTGTCTTGCTGCAGATCCCGGTCAAGATCGAGATCAGATTCTCCAGTTTCACCCGTAAGTCTAAAAGCTGAACATTCTTTGATCCTCAATTTCTGGTGTATGCTTAAACAGCTTCTCTCATCATTTGTTCTTTTTCATCAAACACCAATATCAACAGCAAAGCCATGAACATCTAGGTCTCACTGACTTTGTGTGTGCAGGAGTGTATCAAATAATCTACCTTTGTGTAAATCATGTTTTCTTCACTTAACCGTATTGCAAATTTTGTTTTACAGGTGAGATCTGATTAAAAAGGAAGACTGCTGAGTGGGAGTAGAGGGCCGTCTCAATGCTTCTCAGGGGGTCAACTGATCCGGATTTGTGTTATCTCTACTGTCTTGGCGAATATGTATTTTCTAGTTTTAGCAATGAACATGGAACTGGTCTGTTGTTATGTCCTTCAAAGCCAGAAACTCTTGTCTTGGCTACATATTAAAGTTCATCGGATGTTGTTGCGTGGCGAGTGTCCTAGGTTTTAACGTACCTTTACATTACATAAACTCATTCGTGTTATTAATGTCGCAAATTTTACAACTTAGCTGACAAAAAACAGTAAAACAAGAAATGGAGCTAATACGAAATGGCCCAACATGATAAACAATTAAGTCGAAAAGATGAGCTTGACCCTGTTAAAACAGGGCCTGGGTAAACCAAAATGGTACCCGGAATAAAACCCAGCGGGTCAACCCGCAAATCGGTTTCTTCTCGCCCCTCCCAAAGCATCGCTAAAATCCTCTGGTTTCCCTTGTCCAGCCAGTCCATTTTCGCGAGCTCTCTTTCGTTCCCAAGAGCTCCTTGACCATGGCGTCCTGCTTACAAGCATCTATGAGTTCTCTGCTCCCACGTTCTTCTTCTTTTTCTTCTCATCCTCCTTCTCTGTCTTCCAATTCATCCGGGAGGAGAGCCTTGAAGAGCTTCCGCTATTCCTTTCGCGCCAAAGCTGCTGCCAAAATCCCTATGCCTCCGATAAACCCCAACGATCCTTTTCTCTCGACGCTCGCTTCCGTTGCCGCGAAATCGCCGGAGAAACTTCTCAATCGGCCGGTTAACGCTCATGTCCCGCCGTATCTCGACATCTTTGACTCCCCTCAGCTCATGTCTTCTCCTGCTCAGGTGAACTATTTCTCGTCCGATTCCGATCTCTATATGATGGGTTCTTACTTTCGTGTATTCTTATATAGCTTGTGCAAATGTTAATCCGCATATGCTCATATCTATGTGCTTAATATTGAATTCGACATCTTTCTCGGATTTGCAAGTGTTACGGTGAGATACTCCAAATTGACTAAAGCAGTACTGTGATTTGATAAGTTTGATAGTCGCCACATCATTTCATTTCACTGCTTCAAAACCGTTGACGGAACCTACTGGTTGAAATTAGGTTGAAAGATCGGTGGCTTATAACGAGCACCGACCAAGAACTCCTCCACCGGACTTGCCTTCTATGCTTCTTGACGGGAGAATTGTTTACATTGGAATGCCTGTAAGTTCTCTGCCTACTCTTATGGATTTCTTGTAGAGACTGCACTGCTTATACTAATGTTGCTTTTGCTCTCAGCTGGTACCGGCGGTGACAGAGCTTGTTGTCGCAGAGCTTATGTATCTTCAGTGGCTTGATCCCAAGGCACCCATCTACATTTACATCAATTCTACAGGGACCACTCGTGATGACGGCGAGACTGTGAGTTTTGAAAGCTTTGTCAGTTTTGGACCCTTTTTTTCTCATTGATTCTAACGTCCGCTGAACAATTTTCACTAAACAGGTTGGAATGGAATCAGAAGGCTTTGCAATCTATGATTCTTTGATGCAACTTAAAAATGAGGTAATGTTTTATAATAAGTAATAAGTCATGCTAAAGGAAACTACTCAGGCTACTTGATCAGTTATCAAGATAAGCACTTTTTCATCCCTCCTATGTGTATGTGTTTTCATGTGAGCATACTGGGTCTTACTCGTGCAGGTACATACAGTATGTGTCGGAGCCGCCATAGGTCAGGCCTGTCTATTACTTTCAGCGGGAACCAAGGGTAAACGGTTTATGATGCCACATGCCAAAGGTATACTACGACTGCATTCTGGTCGCCCTTTGCGGCTCAGCTTTGATAATGAGAGGCTCTGAAATGTTTGATTATTTATGTTGCAGCTATGATCCAGCAACCTCGTGTGCCTTCTTCTGGTTTGATGCCTGCCAGTGATGTCCTGATTCGTGCCAAAGAGGTTTGACAAATCGCTCTACTTTCTTCCCTATTCCTATATTATCACTCTGATAAATTCGGGCTCGAATTTCTCACTTTAGCATTTGGTTCAGAATTTAATCAACTTATTGAGGTGGAGAATCTGAGTTTGGTTACTGCATGTCTCTCAATCGTCGTATGCAATTGCAGGTCATAATAAACAGGGATATACTTGTGGAACTTCTCTCAAAGCACACTGGGAATGTGAGTGTGAAACGTTTCTTTTGCTTAGTAACTTTTAATGGAGAATTTTTTTGGCTGATTACAAAACATTCTCATGATATATAGTCTTTGGAGACTGTCGCTAATGTGATGAGAAGGCCATATTACATGGATGCACCAAAAGCTAAAGAATTTGGAGTCATTGACAGGGTAAGTTTAGGCACTGTAAATTGTCATGTTGATATTCGTATGCACTTGCTAAGAGACTGAGGTAAATTCAACATCATTCATCTCTCGGTCAAGTTTCCCTCTCAGTGTCAGCAGATGGCGATCACGCTATTCCAAGTTTCCTGTGTAACTTCTATTTGTTCCTGATCGGAGAATTAGTCATTGTTACTAGAGAATATAGACGTATATCATTAAGGATTATCTCATAACTTGGTATCTGTTGGAGTTTAACAAAAGCTTGAAACCATTTTTTTCTCCAGATTCTTTGGCGTGGTCAAGAAAAGATTATTGCAGATGTTGTTCCTTCAGAGGAATTCGACAAGAACGCAGGGATTAGAAGTGTTGAACGAGTCTAGTTTCAAGTTCCCTTGCCCCAAAACACTGTAAGTGACGCGCTTGACTTTTCATCACTACTCTCAGGCATGACACTAGTTCAAGAACAGCTATATATTCCTTGGTTGGTAATGAGTTCTATGATTCGAGATTGTTATGGATAAGAACAGTCGGCCTTGAGATACATTATGATATGGTTTGCCTCAACTCTCCTCATTTGCAGGTTTCAGTGGAGAAGAATTAATAGAATTATGCGATTAGAAGAATCAGGATCTGCCTTGTTTCCAACCACTTGGTAAATGTCAATCATGCCATTAGGAGAATCCGATCTTGCAAAGTATGATAATAATTGTGTTGTGTTTGTTCGTTAGCTCTACTAAAAGCCAAAGTAAATACAATATTCAACTCTTGTTTTTACTTTCCCCTCCGATTTCAGTATTGAATAGCTTATTAACTGTTTTCTCTTTTCTACGCCTTCTTTTCTCGGTCAGCTTTACACTAAAATTTGACCAGTGTGATTGGTGAATGTATCAATCGGATTCATTATTTAAATTTCATTCAAACAAACAAAAAAGTGAGATAATATACAAAAGATTAGTGGAATCATGAGTTGGATATTCAGGTCGTTAAGTTAGTAATCTCCTTCCAGTTGAAATTTTTTAGGATAATATGAAAAAGAACAAAAAAATCTCCATTGCCGGGAATCGAACCCGGGTCTCCTGGGTGAAAGCCAGATATCCTAACCGCTGGACGACAATGGATCGATGTTAGAAGATATCAAAAGTTGATTAAATATCTTACGAATCGCTGGTCATTTTGTTTACATTTTTGTTCATTTATTCAAAATACGAGTTGGTAATTGCGAGGTAAGTTTTAAGAAAATACTAAATGTGTTTAAAAATGTATATCTCTCACTTGGTTGATGGTCTTAGTATAATGGTCTCTCACCGGCATAATACCAAGGTTCCATTAAGTTTTTTTTACGACACATGGTTTTGGACAGTTATATCTCTCACTTGGTTGATGGTCTTAGTATAATCCACAATTTTACATGTGCATGGGTCTAGCAGTCATATTAAAAACTTCTTGTGATGCTCAAACTTATCAGGTTAGAATCTTCTGCTTGCTTCCTGATATCATGAGTCGGTTCGAAAGAGTCAAAACATAGAACAGCTGGGTCTGTATTATTTCCAGTCTCTTTATTTGCTGATCATGCCTTTTCTCTGACTTTCTCAGCTGGGTCGAGGTACTTTCGGAGAGATGCAGCCCCTTGATAGACTGTAACGGGAATATGACACAGACGGAAGACGACCAAGGAATCGAAATGACTTTGCTTGAAAGATCTTCCATGAGGAACATGCAAGTTGCTAATAATTCCAGTATGGTTCTAAGGGATTTATTCGACTCAGGGGCCAACAACACAGGATCATTGCTTGGACAACTACAACAAACATTCGAGGAACCATCTACGTTTTATCATCTTAGTAACGACTCATTGCCAAGAGAGGTACTAAAATTAAAGCAAGCTAATTATCAAATCTCCTTATTTCCGACACGTAAATTATCATTTTAATTATTTATCTCTATTTTGAGCAGCAAGTAGAGATGGAAGCGGATGACAGTTTATGAGTCTCAACTCTTCATGGAACCTTGGTATTATGCCGGTGCAGAAGGAAGATGAGGTTGATTCGTTTTCTGAAACTTCAAAAAGCACGTTTGTTGGGTTAATTAGTTTCGTTGGAAATGGTTAGATTGGATTGGGACTAATGCTTTTGCAACAATTTTGTGGGAGCTCGGCGATAACTGCTTATGCTTCTAGTATTTTCGACAAAGCCGGTAAATGAAAAACTGTAAGGGCTGGTCACTGGTTTAATATTGGAACAAGAATTTTAAACATATTGTCTTTTGTTCAGCTGTTCTGGTAAAAAACAAAACATAATACTCCATGCTACTTTGTTTTATCTTTGCATATTTCGTCTTTTTAATTCAAATACAACTTA
>OVBJ01002326.1:0-18752 GCA_900406535.1 Noccaea bulbosa
CCCTAAACCGTAAACTCTAAAGTCAAACCGCATAGAGTTTTGAAAAAAAAATTGCATTAATATGTTACACCTTATATTTTAGAGTGAAAATTGTTTGTTTTCCATGACAAGTAGTGCATTATACAAATGCTAATCCCTATACCCTAAAACCTAAACTTGAAACGAAATTGGTTTACAAAAATCTACCGTAACACAGTCCTTAACGAAATTTATATAATAAGTCTACCATTCGAACATTAATCTACCATCATTAATCATAGAACAACCATCTGAAATTCATTTTTTTGGGTTTTTCATACTGCGAAATCTACTACCATTGACAATAAATCTACCAAAAAATACGATTATCTATCATCAAATAAATTATATCTACCGCACCAACATTTATCTACCATAATTAACCAAATATCTACCATAACTAAATGTCTACCATCATTCATAATAACTCTACCACAATTTTATAAATCTATCGTCAAACAAATTAAATCTACCAATCGCCAGCCATTATTCTACCAATCGATAATTAAGTCTACCAAACATATGTAACTCTACCACAACATAGAAATAAATTTACCGTTCTGTTCGTAACTCTACCGTTTCCAAATAACTCTACCACCAATAATACGTCAAAATACCAAAACTCTACCAGTCGTCGTAAAACTCTACCGTTCGAAAAATAAATCTACCATTGCACATTAAATCTACTGTGTCATGAAATAAATCTACTGTTATCGACTAAATCTACCATCATTGGTTCGGTAGATTTGTTTTTTGCAAAAGCTGACGTGGCAAACTTTCATTAATGGCAATTTCGTAAATACGATTTTTTGGATATAAAGAAATGAGGGTAAAATGGGTTGAAAAATATTTTCAGCTTGATAGATTTGAAGAAATTGTTCTAGTAATTAAGGTATAATAAAATGTTATTCTAGTTATTGATCCATAATATAATGATCGGTGCTTATGCATGTAAAATTAGGAGTATATATTAGTGTTCACATTTGGTCCAAGCACGTGATCGGATTTTCACACTGCAGAGATCTAGAAAATAGATAATCAAACAAAAACTAAAGTCTATGAGTTTGAATTATTTATGCTTGCATAGTGTGCTTTAAACATTTGTTTTGGTCAAAATAAAAAAGATGAAAGTTTTAAATCTGTAAATTGTTTTAGTGTTCTGCTTCTCAAAAGTCTTTGCATTGTGTCCGTGACACTGTCGGGCAACAAGGTCCGAACGGTTGATGTGGACATTAACCTAACGGTTGTCTTTTTGTGAGAATTATTCAATTGTAAAGTTTGTAAGTTTATTTAATCTTTATATTATTTTTTGGGATGTTTTAAAATAACAATATCTAGACTCCATGCAATATCATTCATCGTTTGAAATATATATATAGCCATGTTCTTTCATTTTATTTTAATTTTGAGTTTTAAATTCTCAACTATGTCATTGTCTCTTAGATTAATAATGAGAGTCGTTGAGAAATTCCAGAGGCTTTTGAAAGACAAATCAGTAAAAAAGATTTGATTGTATTTAATAATTCGACCCTCTATATATACAGCCGGTTTCACACTCATGCCAATCACTTGTTTTCAAAGAAAAAGAAAGAAAGCACTTGTTTTTTTCCTTGCTATTTGTCATTTAAAAAAAAAAAAAAAAAAAAAAAATGGGCAATTGCATGGAGAGATGGAAGCAAAGAGAAGGAGAAGAAAGAAAGAGAGATGTAAGAGAAACGGCGCAAGGATCATTTAAACCTGATGGTGCTGATGATGAAGATGGTAATGGTGGAATGAAGGTGAAGATAGTGCTTACAAGACAAGAATTGGATATGTTTTTGCTTCAGATGAATAGGAGTCATGGTGAAAACTTAATGATGTCCAAAGATGTTATGGTAGAGCTGGAAAAGAGGATCATAAGAACATCAACATCATCAATGTTATCATCATCACCATCATCGATGGCATGGGAACCATCTTTAGAGAGCATTGTGGAGTGTCCAGAAGTTCAAGAGATGGATAGATGAAGTCCTAAAGAATCTATGATCATCGAATATCGGTTAACAACAGTGTTTTAATTTATAGATGACATTTTTGTTTGACAAAAAAATAACATTTTTGTATCCCTTCACATTTTCTAGATAGATATTACATTGTAAAATTAATTTCGAGGACATTTCGAATCATCTATGTACATTTGATATTGCATATCAAGATAATTTGAAAGCATAATCTCATTTCTAGTCTATAACTCTGTGACAAACCAAAAACATTCATAGATTATTTTTCTTCTTTCGGTAGAAATTGTATAAGAGAAGGCATTCTTGATGCTTTAACAACTTGGGGGTGTAGCTCATATGGTAGAGCGCTCGCTTCGCATGCGAGAGGCACGGGGTTCGATTCCCCGCACCTCCATTATTTTTTGTGTTTTAATAAAACATCTCCCATTCCCAGCCGTCAGATTCTTCCTTTCCGTTTTGTTTGGCCGTTAAACCAACGGCTCAGGATCTATTGAAAAGAAAAAAAAAAAAAAAAAAAANGTATCTTTCCCTCTTTCAGTCTTTCTTAGCCTCTCGTTTCTCATCTCCGTCAAAGCGAAGCAGAGCACCGCCGATGCTCCCCCGCCTGTGACTTCCGATTAAGCAATGAGCCTTGGCGTAGTGTCTTCCGTATTCTCCGGAATCTATCGCATCCCTAACCTCCACGAGACTCATTCTCTTCTTCGCTCTATCTTCTCCATACACGGGAGCAAACCGGCGTGCGTCGGTCGTCGGCGACTGATTTTATACTCATCCTATAGCGACCAGAGCAGAGGAAGTGTTGGCGCGGCCGCCGATGTTTCGTCTTCTCTTCTCGATGACGAGTTTCTGAGCAGCGTAACTGCCGTGAGGGAAGCGGACGAAGCGCTCGAGATGATATCTGATCGATTCGGATCCAATCGCGGAGGAATCGTTCAAATAGATGATTGCCGTTCGATTATCTCCGCTGCTGTCAGTCGCGGCAATGCCGAGCTTGCGCTGTCGATTTTCTACGCCATGCGAGCGAGTTTCGATTTAGGTCCGTTCTCTCATCTACATTTTTACTCAGAGAAGAGAAGAAGTTTATGTGATTGATGGGTTAAGACAGTTTAGGATTGACTGTGTCTGTGTGTGTGTTTCCGGAGGTGGGAGTGAAATGGATCGATGGAGATGGCCAAGGCCTGATGTTGAGGTCTACACGATGTTGGTTAATGGTCTTGCTGCTTCCTTGAGGGTTTCTGATTCTCTAAGGATCATCACAGATATCTGCCGTGTTGGAATCTCTCCTGCGGAAGAGGTAAGCAAGCAATTCATTGCTTCTAAAACTTGAATTCGTTGCAAAAAATTGCTAGTTGATTGCCATTGCTGCTGTTGATTTAGGTTCCCTTTGGTAAAGTTGTGAGATGTCCGAGCTGTTTGATTGCCATTGCTGTTGCACAACCCCAGCATGGAGTCCAGGTAATGATGATCTGATTGAGGGTTTAGCGCGCAACGTATCGTTTGAAGAATGACTGGATGATGATTTGATGACTATGTTTCTAGATTGTCTCATGCGCTAAATGCCGTTACCAGTACGAGCTTTTCTCTGGTGACATAACCAGCATTGAATCAGAAGAGCTCGGGTTAGTTCTCTTCTTTGTTAACTAACTCTACTAGGGAAAATGTGATGCGGTTCTAGAGACATACCAGAATTCGAACTGAAAAGATTGAGATGTGTGCATGTGTGTGTGTTGATGACTTGATGCTGAGATATTCACTTTCTCTAAGGAGCTACATCTGCCGAACGCAGCAAGGAGATTCCTCTGTGGGAAAAGGGGCTCAGGCTAATCCAGATAAAGAAGAACAAACTCATCTCTTCGGTGCACTCTATTGTGGTAACAAATCCTTATTGTTAAAACACAGTTTCATTATCAAAAGGAAGAAATTAGATATTGTAACCATTTCACTGGATTTCAGGTACAAACTCCTTCCGGTACAGCAAGAACGCACCGGTTTGCCACTGAGACCGCCGAGCTCCCTGCGCAACAAGGAGAAAGAGTGACAATTGCATCTGCTGCTCCTCCAAATGTATACAGACAAGTGGGACCTTTCAAGTTTACCCCCAAAGCTCCAAACCTTTACCCTGGAGAACCTATGAGCCTCACAAAGCACAAGGACGGAAGAGAATCGTTTTTGCTGAGACCTCCAAGTAAAGACGGAGATAAAACCTTGCAGCCCTCGTTTATAATTCCTCTGCTTGCTGTTTTGGCTACTGGAGATGCTGCTTCCGGCATTATTGATCCCAGTTTGCCTCAGTTGCTCTCAGTTGCTGCTGTTACATCGCTCGCAATCGGAGCAACCTTTAATTCCTTTGTTCTTCCTCAGCTAAATCAGGTTATCTATCATTCTAGATCAGCATGACTTGCGTTAAGAGAACATGTGTCGGTGTCTTAGGTATGAATATGAATATTCTGTATTCATAATCTCTTTACACGGTTTTCCAGCTCCCCGAACGGACAGTGGATGTGGTCGGTATCAAACAGCAACTCTTATCTCAGTATGATGTGCTCCAGCGTCGCATTAGAGATCTAAAAGAAGCAACTGACAAAGAGGTACTAACTCCATGATGATACAGACTTGCCAAGGATATATAATCCAAACACAGTTGAAACTTCTCTGTGTCTACTATTTAGGTGTGGATGTTGGCTCGGATGTGCCAGCTCGAGAACAAAATTTTAGCAGTGGGAGAGCCAGCTTACCGGTAATGACCTTCAAGATCATTAGAACATATGATCATAAACATATCATAAAAAGTGTTTTATACTCGAATATAGGACTCGAAGAACAAGAGTAAAGAAGGTACGAGAAGCTCTGGAAAACTCCATCAAAGGAAAGATTGAGCTGATCGATAGCTATGCTAGAGTAAGAAAACGAAACAATACCTTTTCACATATTTGAGAATCTTACTTCATGTTCTGATGCTCTTGACTCTTATCTGTAGATATCTTCAATGATTGAGATCGAGGTGGAAATGGACAGTGATGTTCTTGCAGCCGAGGCAGTGAACAACACTGTGAGTTTATTCCTAAATATTACTTGTGAATCTGTATATGATCGAATCAGAGACTAAGTAAAAGCTCCATGGTTTCACAGGAAAACATTGCTCAACAGATAGAGCAGATCATGGAACTCGAAAACCTTGAAGAGGTAATATATGCATTCAAACCATTTCTATTTTCCAGTTCCATTTTCGGACAAAACAAGCACACTTTTGTGTTTAATGTCATTTTGGGCTTATTCTATTGTTTGAGATGCAGAAATGGAGATTACAGGCTGAAGCAAACGATGAGGCCGAGAGACTTCTCAGCTCTCAACCTTAAAAAAACTATATCAACAAACAAACCGGGTGAGTAAATCATCACCATCATCATCATACGTATATTATACTTTTCTTTCTCCGGAGCTGCATTGGAATTTCTTCACTGTCAAAACCAATACTTTTTAAAAGGTTATATTGTTAATTAATATATGGTAACGCTGCCTGAGCATCTGGTTGTTACAGGTCAAGACTTCTGGAGCATCGCTAAAAGTTAAGCTTCGTTTGTCGGCCGCTACAAGTTAATTTTTTTTTTCTTTAGCTCTCTAATTGTTTGTGTAATACTATATATAGTTTTATAATCACCGAAATGTTGTTTTCTTGTAATATAAATTTTGTAATCTGTATGCCTGACTATGCTTAGGGATTGTTTCTTGTCTCTTTATGTTTATGCAACTATGCAAGGCTGTAGTTGCTATAAGCCACTTTCTCCAGAAAATTAATTGCAAGTTTTAAAAGAGTAACAGAGAAAACAGAAAAGCCACGTGTACACTCTTAGTCTCTTCTCTGTCTCTCCTTTTATTCCCAAAACCAACAATGTTTGGTACTTCCAGAGAAGCTTCTCTTTTGACTCTTCTTTCTTCCTCTCTTCATAGACTCTTGGACAATGAGGAACATTCTGGTGACCGGCGGTGCTGGTTACATCGGAAGCCACGCGGTGCTCCAGCTTCTCCTCCGCGGCTACACCACCGTCGTCATCGACAACCTCGACAATTCCTCTCTCGTTTCGATCCAACGCGTCAAGGAACTCGCCGGAGATCATGGAGAAAATCTCACATTTCACCAGGTTCGGCCGGTTTCTTCCTCTCAATTCAACTAATTTAATGATTGTGTTGGTAAAATCTCGGTGATCATGACCTGAATTGGGAGTTTCTTTGGATTGTATCTCGATTTGCTAGAATCCGGTTTGAGAGTTGTGCTGATTAAACGTAGACTTAATCGATTGATGGATCGAATTGGGTTATCGGTAATCTGAGAAAAGTTTGCAAATTCAGATGGCTAACGAAATCTCTTACCTTTCAGGTGGACCTTTGCGATAAACCCGCGCTTGAGAGGGTTTTCTCCGAATCAAAGTGAGTCTCTTCTCTTATGGCAGCAGCCTCTTTGAGTTTTTTTTTTCTTTCTCAGATCTGATCTAAAGAAAATGATTCATCCCCAGAAAGAAATGTGATTCATCGCTCGTTGTGCCTGTAATGTAATGTAGGTTTGATGCAGTAATGCATTTCGCTGGACTGAAAGCAGTCGGAGAGAGCGTGGCCAAACCGCTTCTGTATTACAACAATAACTTGATTGGGACTATTACACTTTTGGAAGTAATGGCCGCACACGGATGTAAAAAAGTATGTCGCTTTTGTTCTCCTTCTCCGCTGTGGTCTTGTGTTAGGTGATCTAACTTTCTGCGATTGATCTGTACCACAGCTTGTATTTTCTTCGTCGGCGACTGTATATGGGTGGCCAAAGGAAGGTCCTTGTACAGAAGAGTCCCCTTTGTCTGGAATGAGTCCTTATGCAAGAACAAAGGTACTTTGGTAGTTTCCGATACACAAGTGAAAGCTCTGATTTTTGTAGATTTGTCCTGAAATGTTTCTCTCAATGTTTTAGCTGTTTATTGAGGACATATGCCGTGATGTACAACGTGGTGATCCTGAGTGGAGAATCATAATGCTGAGATACTTTAACCCTGTGGGAGCTCACCCTAGTGGTCGCATTGGTGAGGATCCTTGTGGAACTCCAAACAATCTCATGCCTTATGTCCAACAAGTCGTTGTTGGGAGGCTCCCTAATCTTAAAATCTATGGAACTGACTATACCACCAAAGATGGCACCGGTGTAAGCTTCTTCACCTTGGCCAATACTTTGTCATGTAGTAATCTTTTTTTTGCTTCCTCAGACTGATCTTAGCTGTGGGTTTTCTAACTTCAGGTGCGAGACTATATTCATGTTGTTGATCTAGCAGATGGCCATATATCTGCACTTCAAAAGCTAGACGATTCTGAAATAGGTAAGGAGCTCATTGTTTTTGGACCGTTGCCTACTTATAATATACAAGCTCACAGCTGTGTTGACATGGCTCTTGTGCTAGGTTGTGAGGTATATAACCTAGGAACTGGGAAAGGAACAACGGTGTTGGAGATGGTTGATGCATTTGAAAAGGCTTCTGGAATGGTAAACATCACTTCTCTCCTTCTATTTGTGTCTCTTGTAAGAGAGAGTGTGTGTTTGCTCTTAATAGTTTGAAATCATTTGTACAGAAAATCCCACTGGTGAAGGTTGGAAGGAGACCAGGTGATGCAGAGACTGTCTACGCATCAACGGAAAAAGCTGAACGTGAACTAAACTGGAAGTAAGTAAAAAGACCCAGCGAATGTTTTTATTAAGTATTTAGTCATCTTTTTTGGGCAAAGTCTCTTAACACAGAAGAAACTCAAAATGTTTGGACAGGACAAACTATGGAATCGAAGAGATGTGTAGGGACCAATGGAACTGGGCAAGCAACAATCCTTTCGGTTACGGTGCTTCACCAGACACAACGTAACAACAAAGCTCAAACCAACACTCCATTCTTTCTTTGTCTTTATGTTACACTCTCAGATTCATTCTCAGGTTTAAGCTTTGATGCCAACACACAGTGAAGGAGAAGTTACTTCTCTATATCCATATATCTTTGCTTTCTCCTTTTGTAATTTATTCACACGCATAGGTTTAACGTAAGTGGATTCGTTTTGTCTATTGGATTTGTATTCTCTTTCTTAGGAAATGGGACTAAATAGAAATTGATTTTTTATTTTGTTTTTAAATGGGTTATGTTTGCTATTCAAAACGGAAAGTGCGAAACTATGAACACGGCCTTGTTTGCTATCCAAGTGAAGCCCACAAATTGTCTTTTTACTTTGAAATCTTACTTGTGTTGGCCTAACTGCCTAACTATTGAAACGAAGAAAGTAAATAACAGAGGAAAAGGACAAGATATTTTGAAGAAAAATACACAAATCTCAAGGATAGTGGGAGCTCGCCAATGATGTGACTTCAGTCAGTGTTCATTCACTTTTTCTTTATTATTTTCTTTCTTTCTCCTTTATTTTTTGACTTGTTGAAATACAAATTCACCACGGGTACTAATCAAGATCTATTGATTCAATTTCAAATACATGAAACACTATTATAAAGAACACTAAATATTCAAAAGGTTTAACTTTCCTTTTCTGGTATATTCTCTTGCTATATGAACACTAAACACTCTTAGATGCGAAGATATCCAAAATGAAATCCACTTACTTTATGAAATGTAGCTTTTGGAAATGGAATACAGATCTTCGATGTTTTGTAGAACCAACCTACCATGCTTCTCAAAACATAATTAAAATTAACAAGAAAACAAAAATGTTTAACTGCTACATTTCAGGAAACCCAGCTTTTTGGGATCAATTTCAAGGAAAGAACGTGACCATTTGCTCAAAGGAACAATAATAAGCTACACTCCAAGATGTTTAAACTTTAAACAGTAAACAGCAAATGGTAAACATACTCTTCTTTGGAGGGAAACAACAAATTTTTACAATTTCTAGTTAATTTCCTAATAAATGGAGCTGAAAAAAAAAATTAGTTTAAAAAGGATGAAAGTGAAAACTAAATAAATAGAAAATGCAAAAATTGGAGAAAATAACGATAATATGGAAATTTAGCAATGGAAGCCCAAGACGGAACCATCGGCAATAGAAACAGTGACCCGACAGTCCGATTTCGCAACCACATGATGCGTGAACACGTGCAATACTTTGACCCGACCCGCTAACTCCATCTTCGACTCTATCTCTATCGTTGGTCCGCCCCGATTCCCATTCCCGAAACCCGGATTCGCATATCCATCCCCGAGTGTTGGTCCCGTCCCTCCTCCAATTCCCACCGGCGTACCCGGAAATCCCGGCGGTGCTCCAATCCCTGGAAATCCCGGAGGAGCTCCCATTCCTGGAAAACCCGGTGGAGCTCCGGTTCCTGGAAAACCCGGTGGAGTTCCCGTTCCTGGAAAACCCGGTGGACCCATATTTCGCGGATAACCTGACCCGGGAATTCCTGGATTAACCGGAGAGCCGGCATTTCTTGGAGGATTTCCTGGAAATTCCGGTGAACCTGGATTTCTCGGCAAAACTGGAGGGTTTCCGGGAAGATCTGGAGAACCTGGATTTTTCGGAAAACTCGGCGGACCCGGATTCCCTGGAAAATCCGGCGTTTCTGGATCTCCTGGAAAATCCGGAGAATCGGGAGTTACGGTGAAATCCGGAGGACCAGGCAACACTGGAGAATCTGGAACCACGGCGGCGGAGACGGTGGCTATGGCGGATGAGGAAGGAGGAGAAATGGGGAAAGATTGGACGGTGAAAGTGGCGGCCATGTACTGAGTCCTACCGGAGTCAATTTTACCGGCGGGTATAAACATAAACCCGACTTGGTTACCCGAATAAAGGAGCTGAATGGAGCTGTCGTAATGAGAGAAAACGGCGCGGTTTGGGTTTCTGACGGCGACGTACTGAGAGAAGGTGAAGTTTGCGGTGTTGTTGGAGACGGCGAATGACGGGAGTTGGACGGCGTTAACGGAGATCTTGGGGTCTTTTGGTTTGAAGACTGTGAAGTAAACGATAAGGAGGACGGCGAGCAAGAAGAGCAAGAAGATGGTGGCGACGGCGCAAGAAGCTAGATTTGTACGGTTTGAAGGACGACGACGACTACCGTGAGGCTTGGCCATTGCCTGAGATCGGAGAGTGTTTGGAGACGAGTATAGCGTTGAAGCAAAGAGAGTGAATTGAGTGATAGTGGTGAGACAGTGAGAGAGTGAAGTAGAATGGGATTTATTATTAATGCTGTCTGAAAACTGCCTTTAGGACAAAAAACAAAAGACTTCATTCACATATTTTCATCTCATTACCGGTTTACTGCATAATGTTTTTTTTATATATATGGAGATAGATATACAAGAATCCAAAGTCACATGATTTTTTTTGTGTGTATTTTTTCCACATGGAATGGGTGATGACTGATGAGACACAGTCTAAAGTCCATTTTCAGTGGGATTTGCCCTTTTATTTGAAGCCTTATTTAAGAAAAAAAGTATCTAATTTTAAGGAAAATACAAAATTACACAAGTCATCATCAGCCAGCACACTGCCAAATTGCACTTTGACTCCGTGAGAGATGCAAGTTTGGTTGGATCCAACTCGCAAAAATATCACTAGAAGAGAAAAACAACAGAAATGCCCCAAATATTAGGTCCAAACTTTCGTCCAGGCAACAACCAAAAGATAGCCCGTTATATGCATTGACGGTTTGTAGTTACTCTGGTCATTTAGATATTTAAAATGAAGCCATTTCAGTTTCACAGTTTAATTGATATTTAGACAAATACAGGTTTGTTTAATGTATATCCTTAATGAGCAAACAGATCCAACGTTTTATTTATTTAAACACAAAAGCTTAAAAAAGGCTTCTTTCATGGAAGAAAAAATTATCCAAGAAGAGCCTATCAAAGTTTGTTCAGCCATGAAAGCACACATACCATACAATATACAAACATACAAGAAATTCCAAACTTCAATTATGTACTTAAAGAAAGTTTACTTAGTTAGAGCTGGTCCAGACGACGATCCATGGCAACAGAGACCGCTTCAAGAAACGTAGCCTCGCTGGACTCAGGCAACACAGAGTTATGAGCTTCTCTCAGTATCTCTTCAATCGCAGAGTCTTTGTTCACTGTTTCTCTGCACATTATGCTCCCGATTTGATACGGCGTCAGGTTTCTCTCAACGCCTTTCTTCAGAAGCATCGTCGAGATTCGTAGCGTGCGTGAGACAGCTTCGGGAACGTCCCAACCGTTGAGTTTCAGAAGCGCAATGTCTTGGTCGGCGTCTAGCGAGTTTATGTAGTCGAGAGTCTCTGATGAAAACGGGACTTTTGCTTGCGGCCAGTAAAGCCATTCGAATGTGCAATCTTCAAACTGCAATTAGCAAATTTAGTGTCACTTCTAAAACATTTGGAAACGTCAGTCAATGCTGAGTGAATTATAAAGATAACTTACGTTTTCAGGCAAGCAATAGCCATGATCGATGGGGATTAGAACGGTTTTGCCGTCTTCGCCTTTCCCAGTCAATATGTTGCCGGCGTGACGATCTGCGTTTGCCATTCTTATGTCAAAGACGCTTATCTTATGCACTTCTTCCACAGGGAAAGCTCCAGGGCCAATGTCTTCGCAGCTTCCATTGTTCTTCATGAACATTTGCAAAGAACCAACTTTGGCCTCTTTTGTATCATCAGAACTGCTGCCAAAGTTGTATACTTTGTGAAAGCTTCTGACCATAGCGGTTGGTGGCACACCTGCAAATCCCATAGCTTCTTTAGACGAAGATCTCGGTCCGGTTCTCGGATGATCTAATAAGTAAGCTGCAACTTCTCTTGTAGCTCCTTCTCCTACTCTAGTGCCTCTCTTCAATCCCTGACCGTCTGTTGACACAGGAAGCTTCTGAGGATTGTTCACGGCCATCGGTTCCTCGTCCATGGGCTTGAAGACAGAGACATAGTTAAGACCTGAAGAGTCTTGCATCAGATATGTGCCTCCTGTTCCTTCAGCTGATCTCACTGGTGGATTGCCTTTCTTTAACCCATCGACCGTGCGGTCAATCATATCCTCAAGAATCTTTGGTAACTTCACATCCGCATTGAGAACAACAGGCTCTAACAACAAGTCTTTACCAGAAGCAGCAGGATCTTCAATTTTCACCGAGTCTTCTTCTTTCACAGATTTCTTAACGAGCAAATGGATAACAGAGTTTCCATCTTTGCAAATCCCACCAATGATTCTTCTGTCATCGAGCTTCTCACCTCTGAACAAGATCTCTTGATCATCAACCTCAGGAAAGCCTTTCCCTTCTTTTGAGATCCGTTTCTTCAGATACCCAACATCCCTACGTCGATCCACATGAAACTCAAAGACCTTACCACAAGTGGTGATCACAGTGACGAGGAGAGGATCGTAGAGCTTGAGCACCAAATGCAACACGCTACCACCGGTCACACCGTAGTCCCTCACACGAGACGCGTTCCTCGCGAGCTCTCGTCCACTGAAAACGAGTCTCTGTCTCCTCACCCTAAACCCATTGCAAGTCTGGATCCTAAGCTTGACCTCGGCTATTGAATCGGACTCCAGGATGAGCATAGGCATCGTAGAACCAGAAACACTAAGGAACACCAAAACCGATTTCACCGAGTAGTGCGATGACGATGATGACGATCGTTCGTGACCGAAACAAAACCCAGATCCTCTATGAATCGGGCTCAAAGCAACATCAGCAACTGACATTTCCTATTAAGAAAACCTAAATCTAATCCCAATCTAAACAAACAACCAACATAGATCTTCTCCTACGGGCATCAATTAGAGACACCCTTCCATGAAATCGAATCGGAAGATCCAAAATCCTACAAACTTAAATCAACACCTTCCCCGACCTAAACACACACCAAATTAACGAAGAAACCTATAGATTCATCATGAAATCTCCTAGAAATTCCCGAATCGAAACAAGACGGAAACGAAGATCGGAAAATGGCGATGAATTTGAGAATCGATAAACCTCAAAACCACAATTTGTATAGAAATTTGTGTTCGTCGCTTCTCTCTCTTCTCTCTCTCACAGATGATATGTAACCAAATATAAGTCCAATGAATCGCTGAAAGAAAGGGAAGATTTTTCGTTAGGAAGCAGCTCTTACTTTAAATAGACGCGCTCCTTAGCCATTTCCGGATTTTGTATACTAACGCCGTTACTCTGTCATTGACGACCGTTTGTTCCGTATAAACGGAGTAGAAAATGACCTTCAGATACTCCCCCTTTAACTTTTTTAACCTTTTCAGAGTTCATTTACGCGTAAAAAATCTGAATAAATACGTGGAGTTGACTGGGACCGTTCTCGCTAACCCCACTAAACAAATGGTAATTTATTTATTTATGTTACGAAAATAGTAATACTATGTGATTAAGATTAACCCATTCTTATCCCTTACGGAGTTGGTAACGTGGTGATTTTACCGTCACAACGTGTCTTTTGCCTTTGGCTGTGAACGACGGTATCGTGAGTCATTCATGCAATCAAACCTTGCCACGTGTGATAAGGAAAGGAAAACTAAACATTAATTAAAGAGATAATTAATTTTAATTTATCTAGAGATATGGTAATGTGATTAGGCGAACTTGAACTGATCGTAAACCGAGATTATTGCCGTTGCACATGGATGGGGTCCTCTTTTTTGCTAACACAATAATCATATCTCAAAAGCCTAAACCATCATTGTATTATTTTATTTTTTTTTAAATAAAGCATGTATTATAATATACATATACTTTCCGAACAATAATGAATTATGCAGGTTCGTAGAATCATCTCCCCGTAACAAGGTTCATAAACACAAGTACCAGCTACCCAAAAAAAAAAAGAACAAGATTCTTTGAATAGCTTTGATATATTTGGTACACTAATAACGTAATCTATTTATATAATTTAGTGACATGATATTATTATCTGGATGACAAGGAGATTTTCCAATATAAACTTAGCATATGATATAACAATTGTGTGCCCTTGAGTGTAATTTACTTAAATAATGTGAATGTTGCTTTGGAGGTGTACCACGAAGGAAGGTCCAATAGAAAAGTGTGTCATAACATGATAACATAACCAAATTAAAGATTTGACGTTTCATTAGAAAATATCTGGTGACCATTTCATGCATCCAAAACTTAACTTGATTTTCTTTTCCTTGTCGACCAAAAAATAATCAGTTATTTAGAATATATAGATCTGTCAAGTAGCATCTAAGCTTTAATGTGAATTGAGCTGTTGAAAACGTCCACTATGGCCGGTGGCTTTATTATATCTCACAATAAGATAATAGGACCTGACAAATATATTTCGTAAATATAAATTGGTTGTTGTCACGATTATGGTTACATGAACACAAGTAAAATATAAAAATAACTCGAGAAAGTTAACTAATTTAAAATTTCAAAACACAATGGGCCACACGTACAACGATTACTTCAGCACACGTGTGGGCCCGTCGCTTCTCCACCGCGCTCCCTCCTCTCCTATAGCCGTTGGTCACCCAGTTACCGTTAGGCTCGGAACATGTTCGCCACGTGTTCTCAAGACATTCGTTCATTTCACCACGTAAGCACTTGCAGCCTCTTTTGAAGTGGGCCAATTTGTTTCGGCCCAATACTTGTAATTGACGAGTTGTAACACAACAGCATCGGATAAATATTAGATCGTTCTGGCCTAAAATTGGTTTACTCGGAACAATTTAAATCGTCACATTTTTATCAAATAATTTTTCTTTGTTTGCGTTGTAAAGTTCCGTAATAGTAATACTGTCAAACGGAGTTGATTAAAAACGAACGTGACACAAAATAAGAAGAAGAAAATAATTATGTTAGGTCTTGTAAGTTGTACCAGATATTGCAGGACCGGTTTACTGATAATAAGCAGGTCCGGTTTCCGAAATAAATAATACAGAAGAAGGATTAAAAAAAACTCAAACGAATAATTCGGGGAGAAACACTGGCACGTTCAAAAGATATCTTCTAGTCGTCTACTTCGGAGTCAAGAACGAAACTTGGAAATGCTAAAGTCACTTCCCTGCAAATAATCAAACACAGTTCGTGTTAAATTCATTATGGCCATATTGTCAATCATCAAATAGACACATTTTCTTTTAATAAGGTGAATAAGTTTCAAAGATACTTGAGGTTGGGTAAAGTCATGTTTTTGAGGATTGAATGATTCTTAGCGACGAGCTCTTTCCACTCTTCTTCATCGATCTTGCCATCTTTGTTCGTATCAACCTCAACCATCGTCTGTTAATAATCCCAAAACCAAAAATTAATTAATCATCTCAAAATAAGATAGAAAATAAAAATAAGTTTTACAAAAAAAAAAAAAAAAAAAAAAAAAAAAAAAAAAAAAAAAAANAACGTTAATAAAGAAAGATTGAAATTTGGTTTGAATGACCTGTTCCACGATGGCTTCAATGGATTCTTCGGAGAGTTCTAAGTCTGTTTCACTGAGTAGCGCGCCAACCATTTTCTTCAACTAATTATTTTTCGACCAAGCATTACACATAGACATGTTATATGATCTAACTAGTAACTCATATCGAATGGGGAAAAATATAATCATTTGGAACAATAATATGAGTAGCTTTTCCTATTAATTTTTTTTTTTTTTTTTGTTGTTGTTGTTGGTATGTTCATTTTTCACAATAGTACCTCATGGCGCTCGATGAAGCCGGTTCCATGGAGGTCATAAAGCTTGAACATAACTACAATTTACAACATTATAAACAGTTTAGTTATTGGTCCCCAAAATACTTGTATATATTTTCATGTTCTTTAGATATAGATACGTACAAGAGGACTTTTCATGTTCGGGAGTGTGTGGATGGAAGATGCTAAGTGAACGAACAAATTCACCAAACTCAATCACACCGTTGCGTTTCCTATCAAACATATAAAACACCTGCAAAAACTATTACTAATCAACACCTTAATTAGAATAACCTATTCTTTCAAAATTCATTGCTTTGGCAAACTAGAAATAATCCAAAAATAATGTTTACGAGTATGGATCATGAAATAGAAGTACGAACCCTATCCGCAAAAAGATTTTGCATACTGCTGTTTCTGAACAAAGCTAGAAGAAACTCTTCCTGCTCATAATATATAGATGCATATTAAATTATAAACTAGTTGATGCGATTGTTTAGATTGTATGTATAATCATTTATCTGAATGAAAAAAAAATTAAATAAATAAACAAATGTTACCTTATGGATAAGACCATCGTCGATAATGGATGTACTTAGCTTCTTGAATAAATTGTGTAAAGCCTCTATCTCATTCACCGTAACTGCATATATCGATCAATTATGTATATATACCATAGCTTCATATTACAGCTCATACTCGTTATATATAGATATGGCTGTCGTCTATTAAATCTTAATCAATTAATTTAGTTATTCAATTTGGAACAGGTCCTGGGTTTTTTTTTTTTGTTTGTTTGACTTACATGGAGTTTCGGATGCAAGAACATGAGGGTCCTCATACCCTGGAGGATGCTTTGTTCGCTTCAACGAGAAACATTTTACGAATGCCAACATTTTTCAAATTTTTGTACCTTCAAATTTCGGTAATATTTTTATCAAATAATTTTAATGTATGTATCAACAGCTCAAAAACAATGTTAGAATATTATGGTGCTAAAAGGAAGAAAAAAATGTTTATGGTTCCTAATTTTAGTTTCTATCAGTGATCCATATGATTTTTAGGATTATATATCATATGATAGAGAACAAAACCATACATGAAAATTGGATTAACAAACTTTACACACAGACACTAATTAATGAATATGGCTTTGAGCTAATTAATGATTTGACCATTTTATGATTAGAAGTTTAAATCATGACAACAAATCAAGAACATGAAAACACATACTTGAAAGTTGAAACTAAAAATAGTCAAACCAATTAAACTTGAGGTTTTCACCAAAAAAAAAAATCATTCAGTTTTGATATGATCACGTAAGACCCCCAAGAACCAAACAAAACAAAATAAGAAACAGGCCTACAACATCTTTTTTGCCAAGACAATCAAACGAATTTTTTTGCTTCTTAATCATAAGAAATTTGAAACACAGACGGCCGTACTGTAGAGATCTCTGTTTATGTAACAAACAAGCCAAAGATTCGATGCTTGTTAACAAAAATCATGAAAAGTGATACCTGGATGATCTTTCTTTTCTTCAATTCCTATTAGTTGCATTTAGATTCGGTGTTCTTTTATTTTTGGTGTTTGAGAAGACTTTCTGGTTTTTTCCTTTTTGTGTATTACAATGACGATGGAGTGCTTCTGTGATTGGATGGAAACAAAAGGTTTTATTCTCTATCTAAGATTGTTTGTTGTTAATTTAATACTTCATTAAAATTCAAGATGCATTTAAAAATAAGAAAAAGTTGTGACAGTACGGTTTTTGATTTGACCCATAATGAAAAATTGTTGATAAATCAAATCTTAAGTAAGATAAAGTGGGGTTGTATTTATTAAGGGAATATTCTTTAGAGCAAATACAACAGTTTCTTTAGAAAAAAAAAAAAAAAAAAAATATCTATTNAGTCTCAAGGTGAGAGAAGTATCTCAGGATGAAACCCCGATTTTTTTTTTATTAAAACCTTTTTTTTTTTAAAGAAAAAACTTTTTTTTTAAAGAAACTTAGGGCAACTCCATCGGTGTAGAGCCGCGAGTCTCATAAGAATAAAAATAAATGAAAAATATGGAAAAGGAAGAGAGAGAGTGTTATAAAAGATGAGATGTCTCTCGTTTAACAAACGCTCCTGAAACTCAAAACACACGTGTTGTTCAATGTGTGAGTGACACAATTTTATATTTAAAATTTAGTTATAAATTTATATTAAACTAATATAATAATTTTGGTGATACTCATGTGTCCGTCTCACTGATGAAGATGCTCTAGTCTCACCGTTGTATATGCTTTTAGATAGCCCATTTTTCTTCTTAATATATTATATATATTTTTCACAAATTCTCCTGAATACGTTTATTATATGGTTGTTTTTAATATATAGAAGAACTTCTATAAAATAATAATTACTAAAAATTAGTAAATTTTACCGATCAGAAGTAGATCGGTGTAAAAATTAGCAAAACTCGATAAGATAATAAAAACATAATAATTTTGAAAATCTTATGTAAATATATGACTTCAATAATAAAATAAATTAATAATTATAAATATATATATATATATATATAACTAAGTATATAAATTAATTAATGGAAAATTTCCAAAATACACATTTTTGGATGTCAATTTTCAAAACCACACCTCCAGGATGTCTATTTTTTAAAATACACTTTTTCATTAAGTAAAAGAACTCTAAACTCTAAAATATAAACATCAAACCCAAAAATCTAACATTGAATCCTTAAATCTAAATCCCAAACCCCAAAATCTAAACCCTAATTTAGGATTAGTGAACCCAAACTTATAGATTAAAATTAGGAAAAAGTGTAGTTTTGAAAATTGTTACATTAGAGGTGTATTTTTGAAAATTTACCCCTTGGAAAGTGTATTTCTCAAAATTTCTCTTAATTATTCAAGGCATGATTCAATTGTTGTTTGAAATTTGATTAAATCTTCTAAATTTGTTAATATAATATATATATCCGAAACAAATTTGAAAGCCAAGTAGACCTGCCACTGTTGGTAATCAACCTAAGTCCCACATCAGAATATTAGACAAGAAGCGTCTAATATAT
>OVBJ01002327.1:0-18748 GCA_900406535.1 Noccaea bulbosa
TACTGTACAAAAGGTTAGTTTTGCAATTGATTTTTGTTGTGGTCTAGTCCCTTAATTAAATTCATGTTTTGGTCTATATTTGGCAATTCCCTCTTATACCTTTTATTAATTAATCTAGATAATAGTTTAGGTTTTTTTTTTTTTTTTTTAATCGGCTTTAAAGTTGTTGCATTTTAAAGTTTTTTTTGGTTATATTGCATTTTATTTCATTTTAAAATTTGAACATGAAAAAGGAGAAACAACCAAGAAAATAAAATAAGAGGACTAAATTTAAAAATAAAACGGGATTATCATAATGATTGATTAGTGAACATTTCTAACAATAAAAACTTAGTGGCCATCAAAAGTAATATATGTAACAAATGGGATAATATGTAATAAAACTAAATCCAGGGACCTTGTGCTGTATAAAAGAATATAATGAAGGATATGAATTTGAAATTCCTCATCATTAAGTAACTCAAATTTCTTGAGCAGTTTTTGCCATGGGAGATCAATGGAAGGATTCTTTGGCGGCTTCGATGGTGTGTGATATTAAGTCGTGCCCACTGGTTTCGTATACGCTAATCCCAAAGGTTTTGATTCTTTCGGTTTCAGTTTACTGGACCTATCAATTTATGACCCAACCAGGACATCCTCATCCACTGACGAGATTCGATGACCGCACTAGAACAACCATGCATAGTACTTGCACAATTGCTTAGCCACAAGTTAGAGTTGGACATATGCAACAGAAAAAGCATAGATGATGTGCGTGTAGTTAAAGCTTGCGTTAAACTTGTACATAACATAATCTTCTTGGACTGACATGTAAGAAATCATTGAATCTCCTGACCAATCGTGCGTGTGACATGTTAGACGAGCTTTCAAATCAGCAAACATAATCCTTGATAGTGGAAGTGGAACATATTTCTCTTATAAGTTCCTTTGAACTTGAACAAAACAAAACTTACTCTTTTAGCCCTAAAGGCAGAAATGGGAACATTGTCGTGTGATCTGTACTTTTTGTTGTGTAAAATAAACGTGGAGAGCAAAACAGATTCATCAAAATATAACACAAAAAGTGAGGAAACCAAAAACGTTTCATAGAAGAAACAATCAGCAAGTTTTGTGTAGTGGTATCCTCTCTTTCCCTCGTCTTTTTTTCTGCTTGCTTCTTCTATTGCCTCTTAACATGCATCTTGTTGCTTTAACCTGCGGTCTCTTTGAAGCAAGATCCTAAGATTTCCCTTTATATAAACAAGAGTTAGGATTGGCCATTGTTTTCCGGGTATACCTGAGGAGAATATATTTAAGTAAAACAAAATGTAAACCTTATTAAAAAGGTTTCGAAGAAAGTGTTTAAGGAATTATATAATCACCACTTGGGATCTGTCCTCTTTGACAGTTAGGGTTCTATGCTTGAGTTCACCTCTGCTAGTAGTAATCTCGTCTAGAATCTCTGCATCGTAAAACTCGTCTTCACTTATCTCAACAGAACTCATAGGAAGATTATGCGCCTCTCTTATTTCCCCCTGATCGCAGAAACACATTTTTGTTTTTCAGTAATCTTAATTTTTACTGAAGAAAAACCGAAACGAAAATAATGAATACCTACAGTGAAACCGAAGCTGGAGTTTCGTTGTGGTGCACCAACCATCTCTTCATACTCTGAAGAATCTAAAACTTGGAGATGGGATGGATCAAATATCTTTGGGAGGATGTATTGTCTTAAAGCAATGAGGATGAAGAAAGGCAATGGGAACAATATTCCTCCTACAGGTATCCATGTCACTCCATAACATATCAGAAAATATACAAGCTGGAAGAGCGTAAACATAACAATCGACTTGTATGGTACTATCTCCATAAATGATGAATGTGAGCCTTCAAGGACTCTGTTCACACAAGAAAATGCAGAGATATCAGAAAATGTTGTGAACTGAATTTCAAAATGGTTTTTCAATTTTCATGCATGTATAAGAAGGTGCGTGTGAGTACTTGAATCGACGACCAGGAGTGATGAATAGTAAGAGAAGTCTTTCCCAGAATTGATTCCCAGGGAGACTATCAACAGCCATGTAAGTGAAGTAACCCCATAGAACTGAAGTTGGTATCATTCTGAGAACTGGTACTGCTAATACCAACAATCCAACAAGGACTGATTGCAAGAGATTGCTCACTCTCTGCTCGTTTACTCTAACCGG
This sequence comes from Noccaea bulbosa, assembly GCA_900406535.1. Classification (NCBI taxonomy): domain Eukaryota; kingdom Viridiplantae; phylum Streptophyta; class Magnoliopsida; order Brassicales; family Brassicaceae; genus Noccaea; species Noccaea bulbosa. Next base: position 2,187 of record OVBJ01002327.1, read on the forward strand.
CAAATTGTCTTCTATGTGTACCTCTGGATCAAACTTCTTCCCCTTTATGTCTCCTTTTCCATCTTCTGCTTTCATCACTGCTTCTTTCAAGTTTTCTAACTCTTTCTCTACCAAACTAGCCTGATCAAAGTTTCAAATTGATATGGTAGGGTGAGAAGTTAACTTCTTGGAAGAAAAAAAGAACAAAAGAGAGAAAACGTTGAGCTGATGATGAGAGGGATATGTTTATATGCCTTAGGGGATGGTTCCATTTCTATAAACACATCTTGCATCCTCCCGTACATCTCTGACTTGCTTGCTTTTTCCTTCATGCATTCTTTTGCCTTTTGCACCATTTTCTTTCGCATTTGCTGCAATTGATTCTCAAACATTTCAGATTTCAAAACCAAAAAAAAAGCAATCAGGATATTCATTTTCTAACCTGCTTCTTAAGTACTGCAAGACTCTTTGTGTGCATAGGGGATTGTGGAATGACTCCATTCGAAGGAGGAAGTCCAAGCAGGCCACAGATTAATGTCTAGAACAACTTAGAAGCAAATGAATTAGTATTCATTCTAACATTTAACACTAAATCATATATGAACCAACTTAACAATCATTGGTACCGTGATTCCTAAAATGAAGATGTCATAGTGATAAGCCGGCGGGTTTTTCAGATTAAACTCCTTCTGCTGAGCCATTTGTGCAGATACACAGTGATCAAAGAAGTATAGACCTGCTATCATGATTGCCGGTATAAATGCAGCAAAAATGTAAGGAAGTGGGACCTTTCCCATATCCTGCAGTGATTTCACCAACACAGTTATATGTATGTCTTTCTCTCTTGTAGAGTGCCACATTCACAAGGTAGTGGTAGTACCTTGACGACTGTCCAGTGATACAAGGACTCGCTTTCCCAAATCAGCGGACATTTCAGCCTCCTTGGAACTCCTTCAGGAAGGTTTCTAGGGACTAAGAATGACACTGCGCTCCACAATACAAGCATGAGGAGAGTTCCATAATCACTGATAAAACCTCGCATCCATCCTGCAATAATGAAGCTAGTTATTGTCCAGAAACTCTCTTTATTATGTCAAGTTTACATCTATATAGCCAGCAAATTATTTGTTTACACATACTAAAGCCATATTTCCATGATCTTGCCCTCCTGCTTTTTATGGCAGTGTAAAGAAGACCAAATGAGAAGATTACTGCAAGAAGCCCATTGATATACAGCCACTGAAACTGATACACCTCCAATCTTGGATCTTCATATTTTGGGACAAAAAACTCACCGACAAGTCCCTGCAGCATTAGGAAAAAAAAAAAAAAAAAGCTTCCTCTTTAAGTTTTAATATGTTTAAGTGACTTTTGTATGACTTTTACCATAGATTTAATTACCCATCAGAACCTTAACAGCCTCTTGGATAAAAAGAACGGTTATGAGCATTCCAAAGAGTTCTCCTGCAATTCTGGTAAACCTAGAAATGATGTTGCATGCATTTAACATTGCAAGAATGATAAGCAAAACTGCCGTCCAAACACAGACCCTGTTAAAAGAGAAAACAAAGAGTTCCACTGTAAATGCAAAGAAAAAGAGGAATTAGCAAGAAAAAACCAGAAATGTAATTGTTGACATACCATCCTGCCCAAGCTAAATAGAGTTTCTGACCCAATTCAGGCCTGCTTTTACTGAAGCTGTGAAGATATGTATACATGATAATTGTGGGTTCCGCAACCCCTACTATCAACAAAGGTTGTCCACCAAAAATTGAATGAATGATTCCACAAATAGCTGTGGAAGCTAATGATTCCGATATGCCAAGACTTCGATCTGAAAAAAAGTAAGTAAGAGAGTGGTGATAAAAAACCATCGATCAGACAGAATAATTATCCTATAAGCAACAAATCTTAGCACATTATGGAAAGAAGATCACCTGTCTCTCTGCTTAACTGCTCGCCGAATGCAATCACAGGTAGTGCAGAGGCAATGAAAATATACAGAGTTGGAGCCAGTATCCTGTTAAATTACCTCATGGTTAATAAACCCGGAAAACTCATCGAATCACCTCAGATAAGGCATGCACGAGACATACCTAACACCAGAATTGAAAGCAGCAAGCCAGTCTTGTTTATAGCACTCTCTTCTTCCTTTGAAATCGTTAATGATTCCTCCAAACGGAGTTTTTACTCCTTCCATGGCTGACATTCAGAAAATCAGCAATGCCTAGGGACCCATATGAACAAAAACCAAAAATCAACCGATCGTTTTCTTTATCTTCGCTAATGGAACATGAATGTAAGCCCCTCTCAAATCTTCGCTACATAACATTTCCCTTCAACCAAACAATTTATCATGTCGTAGCCTCCTACACCCCCCAATTCCAAACATAGAAAATCTGATTCCGCCTTCAATATCTACTAACCGAATCGATCAAACAACAACGAGAATCAAACAAACGAATTGAAACCAAAACTATTCCACACACAGACATGCATGCATATATATAAACCAAAGAATTTACCTGGAGGAGAAGAAGAAAGCGAAAGACGGTCCTGGCCGCCGTAGGAAAAAATCCACCAGAGATCCGATCCCGGTGAGATAACGGTGGGGGGGAGAAGGATTTGAAGATAAAATCGGTTACCGGATCTCTCTCTTTCTGTTTTGAGAGAGAGAGAGAGAATTTGAAAAGGTTCAAAAACGCAGCGGACAGAGAGAGAGATATTGGGTGAGATTATTTCCGGCACATCCCGCGAAATAGCTGCTGCTCTCGACATTAAAACAAATTTCAAATCATTAATATTATACAACTGTTTTTAGACGTTGAATTAAAAAGTGACAAGAATAATCAAACGGAAAATCTTAAATTAACTTTATTATTATTATTATGACAAAAAAAAAACCACTATTATAGATTTGCTAAAGATTCAAAAGGTAGACAGCTTTGGAAACGTGGGGCACAGGCAAGCAATGAAGCTGATCTAAAAGGTCAATAAAGAGTACAACAACAACAAGAGTCAAGACCCATCATCATCTGTTTTTATATAACTTCAAACGCCAGGAATCGGAAAACGAGAGGTGAAGGATTCGACTCTATCCTTAAGACTCACCACTCTCTCTCTCAATGGGAAATCAGGACAAGTCACAAACTTGGTGAATTCTTGAAGCTTTGGTCCCGAAACCAACTTCTTGGCTTCAATCGTTATCTCCACACCTTCCTTGATGAAATCAGCAACCGCCGCAAAGTCTTTCTCTGAGAGTCCTCTTGTCGTCATCGCAGGCGATCCTATCCTGATCCCCCCTGGAACCAACGCACTTTTATCCCCTGTTTTCACATTTTCACAAACACAACACTGTCTCAAGAACACGCCCCAAACGCAAACGCAAACCCAATCTCACAGCTCTTTTCATAGAAAAAGCTGCGGAGACTTACCAGGGACAGAGTTCTTGTTGAGAGTAATAGATGCCATGTCTAAGATCTTCTCAACCCGAGCACCATCCATGCCCTAACCATACCAATAAATATTGAGTGATTATCTGCCTTGAGAGAAGAATCCATCGCTTTGGGGAAATCAATACAACTTACCATTGGTCTGAGATCCACGAGAACCAGGTGATTGTCGCTGCCACCGGAAACCAGCTCAAACCCGAGTTCAACCAATCGGTTAGCTAGGGCCCTACAGTTAGCCACAACCTAAACAACAAGCAACAAAAGATTGTTAAAACTTGAATTTATCCAGTGCCGAAGAAATTAACGATCAAGTAAAAAAGTTGTGTACTCTTTTCTGGTAAGCCTTGAATTCCGGTGATTGTGCATGTTTCAAGCAGACTGCTAATCCTCCAATTGTGTGGTTATGAGGCCCACCCTGTAAAGTAGACAACACAAACAAATTTCAAACACGTCGAAAGCAAAATTATAAGAGAGGTACTAGGAATGGTGAAAATCTCAACCTGCAGCCCAGGGAAGACAGCATTGTTAATGGCAGATTCAAGTTCAACCCCATTAACTGGATCCTTCTTGAAGAAGATCATGCCACCTCTCGGACCTCTCAAAGACTGATTAAGGCAAAGTACAGTATAATAAACTATCAGATTTCGTCTTAAATTCAAATGTTTCAGAGTCCACAACATACATACCTTGTGAGTGGTAGTTGTTACAATGTCACAATACTCAAAAGGATCGGCAACCACAGAAGCAGCCACAAGCCCACTGATATGAGCCATATCCATCATCAGAAAAGCACCAACTGAGTCTGCGATCTACAAATATCCATACAAGTTGTGAGGGCAACCAAGTATCAGATGCTACAGAAAGCCAATACTAGAGAGAAACTCTAAAGCAAAAATTCAAGGATCAGGTTGGTTTTACCTTCCTCATGCGAGGATAGTCAAAATCTCTGCTGTACGCACTAGCTCCTGCGATTATAAGCTTTGGTCTGAACAATGTAGCAGTTTTCTCGAGCATGTCGTAGTCCACAATGCCTGTGGATTCGTCAAGTCGATAAGGCATGGACTCAAAGTAAATTGAAGTTCCAGAGACACGCCTTTTGGCAGTCATGAAGCCATGTGACAGATGACCACCATGAGGTAAATCCAAACCCTGCATGTTCAAACAAGCCACTAATAAGCCACTGACATTTAATATCTCAAAGCACAAAAGAAAAGTTGAAGGGCAAAAGATCTTAACCATGATGCGATCATGAGGGCTAAGTAGGGCAGTGTAGACAGCAAAGTTTGCAGGTGAACCAGATAATGGCTGAACATTAACACCCCATTTCGTAGAATCTAAGCGGAAGGCTGCTAAAGCCCGATTCTGGCAAAGTGTCTCCAACTGGTCGATGTACTCATTGCCACCATAATACCTGTGAGACATGGACAGCATAAAGGCTATAAGAACAAAGAGAGAGTCACAAAACACTCAGTTTTACATACTTGATTACCTTTTACCAGGCAGTCCCTCAGAGTACTTGTTGGTAAGGCATGATCCAACAGCCTCCATAACTGCTCGAGACGTGAAATTCTCGGACGCAATAAGCTCCAAGCTCCTGAACTGTCTATCTTTCTCCTTTGTGACAATCTTTTGGACCTCTGGATCAACTACGCCAAGACCAAAGTCCTCAAAAGGGACTTCACTGCCTAAATAGTAAACAAAATAAATAATCATAATCAAAACAAACTGTTTCCTTCACATGATAAAAACTGAAAAATAGATCTCTCTTACTGCTCATCTCGACGTTAGGTACAGAGACTGGAGACGCTCTCCTTTGTGAGACCAAGCTTCTTTCAAGGAACAAAGAACGGCAAGGTCTCGGAAAATTGAACTTCAGTTGCTGAGAAAATTTGGTCGCTGGAGACATTATTGGGGCAAAGACAGATCGTCCAGATTGCTGAAAAGACCCCATCGAAGTACCTCCACAACAAGCTTTCATTTTTTCTCTACTCCTACACTTGCAAAAAATTCAAATGTCAAAGGACTATACATACAGACATATCAGTAACTGTACCCAGCAAGTTGTTAAGCAACTATCTAACCAAAATCCTCGACGCAAATATATATATAAATCCAAAAATGTAAAATTGTGATTCCAAAAGTGAACAATATAAGATTTAAATGCTCAACTAGATTCTCATTTTCTAATCATCAAATGACTCAAATTTATCAGCAAACTGAAAGAAATCAGACAACCATCGTGTAAAATTCGAGACAGAGAAGCAGTGGCACATATAATCAGCTCCAAATCCCAAAACCATATCCCAAATTACCAAATATTAGAAACAGCAGAGGGAATCTGAATTAAAATAGGGATTTTGAATGAAAAATGTTACGGGAGCTAAAACCCCAGAAAAGAAAAGCGAGGGAAAACGAAAACAGGCAACACTCACCGATGCGGTAGAAGAAAGTTGTGAGCTTGCGAGAAAAGGTCGCTACAAGGATGGAGATGAGAGGGAGGACCGGAGTCGGAAAAATAGATGGAATGATGATACTGTGAAGCAGAGGAAGAAACAACGAGCAAATGTTTAGGGTTTATACAAATACAACAAAAAGCTCCGGAACGGGATAGCCCACTGAACAAAAAAACAAACAATACCGGAACGACGTCGTCTCTTGCGATGTTTGGTTCATGATAAACCGGTTCTGCTTACGATCCTGCCAAATTGTATCGATTGGCTCCATAAAAATTGATTCGATTTGGGTAGATTTCTTTTCCCCAAGTGGCAGAGACCAATTTGGACATTTATTTTTGAACTTGTTACTACTGTACATAACTTAAATCATCTTAAAGCAGAGTGTGAGTCTGTGAGAAATGTAACGATATATATTATTAGGGAAAATTGACAATTTACCCTCAAAAAAAGTTTTTCTTGTCCACATACATTTTCACAAACCCACTTTGTCCCCTTACCTTTTTTTTTACAATTAATCCAAATTTAACCTTCAAATTGATTTTTTTTTTTTTTTTTCAAATTTTGAAATTGATTAAATTTAGTTTGGATTAAAATGAGAAAGTTTAAAGATTTAAAAAATATTTTCTGAAAACTTATTTTCGTAGGTAGAGAGAAAAAAGGGAATAAAAATTTGAAAAATATTCAGTTGCAATATTTTTTGCAATATTTTTTCGATTCTCGTAGAAGACGAATTCTACGAATGGTAGAACTTAGTTATTTTGGTAGAACATGTATCGAAAATATGCATTCTACGAAATTGTAGCCAATATGTTTTTTATAGAACATAAATTCTACGAATGGTAGAATATGATGTAATACGTAGAACACATACTCTACGACCGGTAGATGTTAGTGTTTACCATAGAACTTGAAATCTACAATTAACAGAAGATAGTGTATTTCGTAGAATATATTTGGAGCAAATTCTACAAAACGGTAGAAGTATAAATAACTTGTAGGTTTCATCTTCTACGCTTGCTAGGCGTCTATGTAAATGGTAGAAAACGTATTATACTTTGACAATCGAATTTCGTAGACGCAAACTTCAATTAATTTTATAAACATGAAAAAAAATCTAAAAAATCTCAAACATTATATACAGTTTTAACATCATTTTTAGGAAATTTAGAANNGGACAAGAAGAGCTTTTCTTAGGGGTAAATTGCCAATTTCCCCATATTATTATTACCTGACAACGCAGAGAAACATGGAGTATTTAATTGAATGAAATCTTCAATTTCAATAATGAACCAACAACAAATCATATACAAACTCTTGTCTTTGATTATCAGAGAATACAAACATGAAGATGTTCTCCAAAGTGACTTATTCCAAAGTTTTTAAACAATACAAAAAATTCAGGGATCCAAAAGAGGTCGTCACTTCTCAGTTCTCACACAGGTTTTTCTTCTAAACATGCGTATCCCATATAACAATGAAGATAATCAAGAAGCCATCTTCTTTTTGCAAATATCGTATCTATTTGGTCGGCCAAGTCGCTTGTGCGGACATAATGATCCCAACAATAACTCCAAACAGCCCGAGAGCACTCCCGAAGATCTCAATCACAAGAATCTTCACAAAGAGTGTGGAGTTCTGAGCATCAGACAATGCGCAACTGCTTCCAATGATTCCTACACATAACCTGCAAGATAAAGTGTGACCTCGGCTGGCATATCAAAACCAATTTAAACTGCAAGGAAGAGGAAAGTGGAAGAGAATGAAGATTTGAAGATACAGACCCGCATACAAGGTTGGCGAATCCAACTATGATTCCAGAAGCGAAGATTGCATATCCAGCTCTAAGAGACTCAGGGTCATACATCTTTGAAGATGGGACACTCTCCAACTTTGTTTGCAGTATGATTGCAACAATAACGCCATATATCGCTACAGCTTCGCAAAAGATTACACTGGAACAACAACAACAATCAAAAAAAAAAAAAAAAAGAGTTAACATGCAAACACAACTATTCCCGCTTGAGCATTCCTTAATACTACCATTTAGACCCAAATACTCTACTCTATACGCGTGGTAATGACGTAGTTTACATTGATGTTACAGAGCATCTAACTCCAATAAAATTGCAAACACAACGACTCCCGGTTAAGCATTCCCTAGTTCTCTATGCTCAAAATGGTTCAGAGATGAGGTATGGTAATGACATTGTTGAGGGGTAATCAGGTGACTCAGATCCCAGAATCAAGGAGCCAAATGGCAGGGCACCACAGATTACATTATCACAGACGCTTTTATTTTATATCAGATATTTTTATTAATCCCAATCCCCTTATTTGACAATATATTTCTGCTCAAATACGTGTCCTTTATTATCGCATCCATTCCTTGAACCCCCAACGCCAGAGAGCCTTCACATTCACAATCCATTGAGTTCCATCACATATAACTATCCCTACCAACCAAATGAGTCCTTGACATTTCCAGGAACGAATATTAATTAGCAGCTCAGCGATGGATTCTCATTGGTATTCATAACAAGACATCAAATCTACACAGTTCCATGAAGATGGGCACTAATTGGTACTCAGAAAGATTACTGGACCTTCAATTCAAACTCAGTTGATCCGCCAAAGGCCTTAAATTAACACCAATGACGAACAAAACTAGAATTAAAAGCTTCAACTTTTAACATACCTGATGAGATTCTTCGAAGTGATACGAGGAGCTTCAATGGCCGCACCGATCAAACTACTTCCCGTAATATAAATTCCCCTTGAATCAGAAAAGCAAAAAAGCTTGATCAAACACGATGCAAATAAAGGGATTACAACACCAATTAAAATGCCAATGCTTATAATCGTATCTACGGGAAGGAGAAGAAGATTTGGATTTACCAGGCGGCACCGAGGACTGAGACGCCGATCGAGATGGCGATTCCGATTGCGGAGAAAGTATAAGGCGAGATCCTTACCAACGCTGCGCCCCACGAGCTCGCATAAGCAATTCCAGACATTCTCTCTCTCTCTCTCTCTTTGCAATGGTCGTGATGATACGATCTGCTTCTCTCTCTCTCTTTCGGAGGAGAAATTATCAGGGCCTGTGATCTGAAGATATTGAGGAATCGTCAATCACGCGCTTCTGAATGCGCGTGGGTATTATTGTATTTGAAACGTAGTAACGACGACGTTTCACCGTAGTCGTTAGTCTGGGTAAGAATACAATTTTGGGCCTTATTTTCCTATCAATCCAAATTCTTGATATGTTCATAATCAATTTCCAATTTAGATAAGCAAACAATTCTCTTTTATTTTTTCCAGTTATGAATTGAAGTCATTTGGTAGTAGTTGGAACTTGGAAGTTGGAACATTTGATGAGTATAGCCAAAAGCAAGAGATATAAGAATAATTTTTATCTATCTAGCCTAAAACACTTTAAAACGTTCTAAACACTATAATGTATATTGGGGTTGCTATCCATTTTTCAATTAACGTTCACAATTTTCCTGAATACACACGCTCAGTTAACCCCAAAAAGTATTTTACACACGCTCACATTTTGTTATGTACGTCTAAGAAAATATTTGACAACCAGTCGTTCAAAATGTTATTTTACGTACACAGCACACACATACCGAGCGGAACATAAACATGTTTTACGGGACCATGAAAATTTTACGTCCCCTTAGGTGAGGGTTGTTTTGTTCACGGGAAAAGTATGTTTTTAAACCTGAAAATATATGTAAATACACACTGAAAACACACATATATATATATGTACGCAGACACAAACGTGCAACCACATAAAAAAAACAGATCATTATAGTAAAATAATATGGAGGAGGACCGCGTGAGATTCATATGCAAAAGAACTGTGGTGAGCACTAAATCGGTTGAACAAGGGCAATTATACCGGTTCTCAGTATTCGACCACGTCATGGAACCGAACCACATCCGTCTAGTATACTATTTCCGGACTTCCAAGACTAGAGAATCGGGAGAAATCACCAAAAAACTAAGGGAATCATTAGCATACACCCTCAATTGCTATCCAATAATAACCGGGAGGTTGGTTAAGGACATCGATGGTACGGATGAGAAGGATGATCTGAACCGGCAATGGAAGGTGAAGAGTAACGACGGAGGGATGAGGATGGTGGAGGCGAGAGCGACCGGGACGGTTGAGGAATGGCTTAGGAGTGTAAATAGAGAGGAAGAGCTTAAGCTTGTTCATTGGGAGGATATGTATCATCTTCCTTATTATTGGTCTACCTTTTATGTTCAGGTATAGTTTTATATATAAACTCCGGTTTGTATATTATGGTTTTGTTTTGTATAATTTATTTGGGTTTTTTAAAATTTATCTACAGGTGACTGAGTTTGATAGTGGTGGGTTAGCTATTGGATTAAGTTGTAGCCATCTCTTGGCCGACTCAGTTTGTGCAATGATGTTTATTCGAGCTTGGGCTGATTTAACTCTGACTCGAAACATGATGGCTCCACCACTCTTCCACTCCTTGCCGCCTCGCAGGTTCGCTAACCATAGATTGGTCTCTAACAACAACCTGCTTAGCCATTACATCAAATCTTGCGCCTTAACGGCACCACCGTCAAACTTGGCGGAGGACAGTATCGTTACCGTTACTCTTCTGTTCCCGGATCCGATGGTCCGAGCGGGCGAGAACGAGCCCGGGGTTTCAACATTTGAGATTTTGGCTGGACTCTTTTGGGTCTGTGTGAGTCGAGCCAAAGGGAAGAGAAACGAGCTCATGGACATGTCATTGTGCGTAGACGTTAGGAAACTATTGCGTTTAGACCAAAGTTATTTTGGTAATTGCATGGTTTATCACAAGGTTCACTATGCCAAACCGGTTAAAACCAAAGACAGAATATTATTATCTCACGCTGTTCAAGAGATTCATAACACAGCCAAGAGACTAGACTACGACACGGTCATGGACTTGATCGAGTGGCTAAGCAGCAATAACAATTCGATATCCAACGGTTCGGACCTCGTGTGTACTAATCTAGAGAACATGGCGAATTCACGTCCGATGATGTTCGAGAAAGATATGATTTTGAGCCATGTGTCTTGCTACGTGAAAGGACCTGTAGCTGGAGGTGGACAGGTCATAGTGCTTCCGTCACCGTCTTGTGAGGGACCAACGAGCCGAGTGGTTATGATCAGTCTTCCTCGAAGAGAGATGGTTAAGGTTGTAGAGGATGAGCTTCTTCTAAGCTTTTCTCCGGTTTTACTTATGGATTATACAAAACAGATATATTCGTGATTATAGCTAGCAGTTACGTTCATCAAATTGTTAATAAAATTAGAATCAGTTGATAAAAGTGCTATCTTTTTAATTTGTTCTAACTAGAATAATTAACGTATGTAACATGGACAATTTTAAACAGATGAAGAGAAAAATTGTACCACTATCAAATCTGAAGTCATTATATATACGTTATTTCAAACAATGAATCAAAAACAGATGACTCAATTTGTACCACAGCTACAAGAAACCCACAAAATTATACTCAACACTTGGTATACCAATATAAAATCATATTAGTGTATGTATATCATTCCAAACATATTGCTAACAACACAATTAAATATTTGTACTTGGATTTTGGAGATTTAAATTTTTGTAATCAATCACTAAGGCCGGATTATAGTAAGAATCGTTTAAAAACGCCTTGATAAACAAGGTTTAAACCAATCTTCTGATATGTTTTTGCAGTAGCAATAATAGCTAAAAGTTTTCATTTTGGTAATCATTTTACAATGATAGCCAATCTAAACACGAGGGAAACACCAAACGAGGAACAAAAACACCACCTGACCAAACTTGGAGCTACCATTTGTAGTTATAGGACAAGAATTTGAGACTCTCAAATCTGACCGCAGTCGGCAATCATCACCACGGGCGACGTCTTGCTCACAGTTGGGACCTCTTCCATAATGCTCGTGATCACATCCAATCCTTGAACAACTTGTCCGAACACGACGTGCGCGAGGTCGAGTGTTGGGCTTATCGCCATGGTGATCATGAACTGAGATCCGTTGGTGTCTGGACCACGGTTGGCCATGGAGAGGACACCTGGACCGGTGTGCTTCTTGATGAAGTTCTCATCGTCGAAATATCTATCTTCGTAAATCGACTCGCCTCCGGATCCGTCCCCAGCAGTGATATCTCCTCCTTGGAATATGTAATTGCGGCATATATGGTGGATGATCGATCCCTTGTAATGGAGTGGCTTACCAAACCTCCTCCCCATTCCTTTCTCGCCAGTACAGAGGGCGCGGAAGTTCTCCGCCGTCCAAGGGGTCGTGTCTGCGAAGAGCTCCATCACGATCCGACCAGCCGGTCTACCGTCCACGGTCATATAAAAAAAAACCTTAGGGTTAGACATTTTCAAAGATGCTTCAGAGAATCTGGGGTTTACATTAACGTCTAATCGGCCACCATCTCTACCAGCCGGTGGTACCGGTCCGCAAACAGGTTTAACGTTAATTGTAAAACCAGCACCCGCAGGAATGTGAATGGCAACAGATCCAAAGCCAAAACTAATTTCCATTTTTCGGAGATCAGAGAATTTAAAGCTGTTTTTTGCGAGAGAGAGGAACTAATTCCAACTTCTAAGCGATCAAGATGCGAACGTCCGGATAATAGTTAAATCTAGGTTAAACTTTATTATTTGTTATTCAAAGTTTTTAAAACCGGACTGGAAGCGAATATGCATTTGGGTCACGATTTAATATGGTATATCTGAGTTGATCAACTTGATTCATAAAAGTTTATATCTATAAATTTTTAAAATATCTTAATCTAAAATATTGTAATAGTTAAGATATTAGTACATAAAAACTCAATTAATTTTTTTAAGGTTTTAGACAAAAACTTATGTTTTAATTAATTAATAGGTTTTTCACCCGCGCGTATGTATTAATAATTTGATTAAATATTTTTATTCATAAGTTTTATTGTTGGTAGCATGATTGAATGTAGTGAATCAATGTTCTTACTTTTCTTTTTTTGTTTTGTTTTTTTTTAGTTTTTTTCCTACTATTTTCGCTCTTTATTCGATTTTTTCATCTTTTTTTTTTTTGTTTCTGATTCATCTTTACTCTTCCTCGTTTTCCTTCATCTTCATTTCTTTGTCTTTACAATTTCTTATTTGGTCTTCTTCTTCATCTTTGTTATCCATTGTTTTGTTTATCTTTTGTCCTCATTCTTTTATATCATTGTCTTCGTTTTTTTTTTTTTTTAATTTTTCTTCTTATTTTTGTCCTCGTCTTGGTTCTTGTTATTCCGTTTCTTCTATGATTAGTTCATGCGTTCGAAATTGTTAGGAGTTTGCTATATTTCTTTTGTTTAGCTTCTTCTCTTTATTTTTCTTGATTATTCTTCAGGACTTGATCACTTTTATAAATAGTTTTATGATAGTTTTCTTTAATTTAATCTTATGTAGAGTAAAATTTTAATTATCTGATACACCCAACTAAATTTAAAAATTAAAAAGATTCACAGAAACAAAACTAAGTTAGAGATGATACAATTACATATTCACACATGTAATAAGCAATGTCTAATAATAATATAAATAATTTAATTTATGTGATCATAGAGATATAGTTACGTATTGCTTTCAATTTCTTATCTTTCGGTTTCATCTTTTTATTTGTTTTCCTTCTTTAGCTTCATCTTTTTTGGGGTTTTTATGGCTTTGTTATTTGCTATATTCGTCCTCCCTTTTCTTCATTTACTCCTTTTTCTTTTTGTTGTTCTTGGTTCTTAATCTTCTGTTTCTTCTATGATTAATTATTTTCATCGAAAATGTTAATGTTTTGCTAGAGTTTGTTTTCTTCTTCTTAGTATTGGTTATTCTCCCTTCTAATTTTTTCCTCACTCTATTGCTTTTGTACATAATTTAGCAAAAGTCACTTTAATCCTATGAAGAACATATTTTCATTATTTGATACACAAAACCAAACTTAAAAATGAAAATGTACGTATAAACAAATTTAAGTTCGAAGATAAGCAAATATTTTGGTAGGTTTTCTAGGGTTTTAAAACCTAAATGAAGAGAAGCTAATCGACATATATCATTGTTTTTCATTTTTTTTGGTTCTTAATTTTATGTTTTTTAATTTTCTTTCATTCATTCTTATTCAGTCTCTTCTATTTTGATTTATTCTTTGTCTTTTATTTTATATGGTTTCTTCTTCATTTTCACTCATCTTTGAGTTTGTTTTTCTTCGTCTTTGCCAACCCCTTTTTAAAAACCTTTGAAAACTAACTTTTTCAATAAGTGAAAAGACAATAAAGCCATTATTCAGCTTTTTCAAATTATATTTAAAAGAAAAATAATTTTTTTAAATAAATATTTCTTAGCTTTATATATCTTAAATTTTTTCAGATATATCAAAAACAACAATATCAGTTATTATTATCTCTTATTTGAAATAACTTGCCACATTTTTGTGATTGATCTCTAAATTTCATGATTTTTTTGTATTACCCAGTATCCATAAACTTCAAAAACCTCTATCAATTTGTAAAAAGAAAAAGACTCATGTTTTGCTCTAAAAAAAGTTTATGAAATAATTTAAAGTTGAACTCATGTTATTTATTTATCTGGTAGTTTAAATTTTAAATCAGATCTTCATAGTATTTTTTTTTGTTAAAGTTTTTATATTAAGAATATCTTCTGTGATTATGAAAAAATATTTTTCTCAAATTTTAATAATTAATTTCCGATTTTTTTAAACGAATATATAATTTTAAAACAATTTTTATATCTAAAAAATTGAGGGTATTTTGATAATTTTGGATATTAAAAATGTTAGTTTACAAACATTTCAAAAGAGTGGTTAGTTTTTAAAATATTTTAAATTTGTGTAATATTTGTCCAAATTTTCTCATTTTAAAATGGGAAAATTGGCAATTTACCCCAAAAAAAACTTTTTCTTGTCCCTTTATCCCTTTTTTTACTTTTGCTATTTTGTGCCAACATTGCCCTTCAATATAATTAATAACTCATACAAACTTCTTTTGAAAGTGAACCAAATTTCTAAAATTCCTAAAAATGATGTTAAAATTGTATAGAATGTTTGAGATTTTTTAGCTTTTTCATGTTTATAAAATTAATTGAAGTTTGAGTCTACGAACTTCGATTGTCAAAGTAGAATATGTATTCTACCATTTACATAGACGTCTAGCGGGCGTAAAAGATGAAATATACAAGTTGTTTATACTTCTACTGTTTCGTAGAATTTGCTCGAAACATATTCTACGGAATACAGTATCTTCTGCCAATTGTAGATTTCAAGTTATATGGTAAACACTGACATCTACCGGTCGTAGAGTCTGGATTCTACGCATTACATCATATTCTATCATACGCAGATTTTGTGTTCTACGAAAAACATGTTTGCTACAATTTCGTAGAATGTATATTTTCAGTACATGTTCTACCAAAATAACTAACATCTACCATTCGTAGAATTCATCTTCTACGAGAATCCAGAAAATATTGCAACTAAATATTTTTCAAATATTTACTTATTTTTTTCTCTAAGGCACGAAAATATTCTTTGAGAAACGCCTCTGTCGAAAATATTCTTTGAGAAACGAGGGCGACGGCGAGCGACGGTGAGATGAGAAAGTGAGAAGTCTCCAGCAGCGTCGAGAGAAATCAGAGAGACGAAAAGCGCCGATCTGAATTTGGTTTAATGTTTGGTTCGGGGAGGAGAGAAATCGGAGAGGTAAGAAACCGGCGAGGAGAGAAAGATGAAGGGAAGAGGGAAGAAATCGCCGTCGTGTAAGAAGAAAGAAAAATATATCGGGAGAGAAGAAGATGAAGAGAGAAAAAAACAAAAATCTTAATAAAATTTTTTTTACGTCAAACTTTCCTTTTTTAATCAAGATTTTAATTAAACTATATCTAATCAATTTGAAGGGTAAATTTGGATTAATTGTCAAAAAAAGAGGATAAGGGGACAAGGTGAGTTTGTAAAAGTGTAGGTGGACAAGAAGATGTCTTTTTGGGGTAAATTGCCAATTTTCCCTTTTAAAATACACTTTCAAATCCACTGTTATTGGAAATAATTTTAAAAGTGTATTTTAAAAGAAATAATTGATTTTGGAGTGATTTGGGGAGATTTTCTTGTTAAAAATAAGAGATTTCAAATCACATTGTTTTAGGTGCGATTTTAGAATACTTTAACTAAAATCACTTGAAATTCTATGATTCACACAAAATCATCTAAAATCTCCCCAAAAATCAAATCACCTAAAATCACTCTAAATTCCACTTTCAATACACCCCATTATGTGAAACCCCCTTATGTGAAAGATGTTTCTTTGTGTCTTTCATCACACATGGAAGATCTCCAATATTGTCCAAATTCGCAAATCTTATATCATCTTGAATATTATAAATGTAAATCTGCTGCATAGGACTAGAGCTGTCAAACGGGTAAAACCCGCTCCGCATGGGTCAATTTTTTTGACCAGTTTCGACCCGTCCCGCCAATTTTTTCAAAAAACAATTTGACCTGCACCCGTTCCGCTTAAATCTGCGGGTACCCGCAGGTAACCTGCATATATATAAATAATTAAAAAAAATATATATATATATATATACATATATTTAATAAAATAAAATGTTATTA